>JAUZNJ010088697.1:0-22799 GCA_034780135.1 Jordanella pulchra | reverse complement strand
TCTTCTACATGCTTTGCAAGTGGGAAAACCTGAAAAATCAACAGTGTATCAAATACTTGTTCTCCCTACTGTATATACATTTTTTACTTTCCTAAAAGGGTACAAGATTATCACCAAAGTTACAATTCCAAACTTATTATGTAGAATCTATAAGGGTACTGATAAGTACCCAAAGTTGAGGGTACAATAGTAGTACCTTTGAGGGTACCACCCCAGTGACAAGCCTTTGGACCCTTAAAGGTACAATTAGGTACCTTTTTTTCTGAATGTGTAGTCGTAAAAGTGGAACTTTTTGAAATAAATTGCCAGCATATATACATTATAATGATACTCTAATGTTATCAAATATCTTAAACAACATTTACTGGAATCCAATCAACATTTAGCCATGTTTTATGTGAACAGGCATGTTACTATAGTATTGGGACAAGTTAACTTCTTAAAGTATTGGAATATATTGAAACCAAATAAGATTTCAAATATCAAAAAGTGAAGCTGATATTTATTACATTTATTTACATTTTTTAAGCTTTTATTCCTTTTAAGTTTTCAATGGACCTGCATGTATTTAATGGCATCTTCCCTCTCTAGCAGAAGCTTTAAGTAGAAAGTAATATGGAAAAAATCCAGCTGCCAGTAACACCATTATGCACCTCAGTGAGTTTATGCGTCTCCCTTACTATAGAAAGAACAAGCAAACTACACTAAACTGTCAACTGATTGAGCCTTATTATATTTACACAGGTGGATCAGATTTGTTCGAACTTTTTTCAACAGTTAGCTCACAATCTTTATTTTTTACTGTCAAACTTCAATCTCTTAAAAATGCTTTGCATGTCTTTCTCGACATTAACACATCATGTTAGCTTAGTCCCTCCTTCTTCATACACCTGGAACACACAGGACACACACACACAGACACTCTGTCCTCTTGTTCTCTGTGGAGTTCTTGGAAGAGGCACCAGAACACAGTGTATACTTTAAAACCACCAGCAGCCCACTGCCTCCTCCGCCTTTCTTTCTAACTGGTGGAAATACAGTCGGGACCAATAAAGGTGAAATATCCTTTCAGTTTTGATATTGATCCGTTTTCTATTCCTCTTGATTGGACAGTAAATATTGTCTACATCTGAAGAGATGACCTGATTGTAGACACAGCCTTTAAGCAAAGTCCCAGAACTGTGTTTTGTAACGAATCATTGAATAAAAGCGATTTACTACTTGCTTTACTTATGACCATATGTATTTCCAAACAATGCAAATTTAACAGTAAATATGAAATATTTAAATGCTCCAAAAGAATTAAATCTCCTGAACAGTACCATATTATTGCAGTAGTCCCATCACAAAAGGGTTTTTTTCTTTTTTTGTCACTATAATGACTAAGTTTTACACATTCAGTCTGTATTTCTTTTTGTTTTGTTTTTGTTTTTTTATACATACTGATTTGCATCTGTTAAACTGTCATGACACCCTCCATATAAGTTAGCTTTTGGATTAAATTGATCATTCTATGCAATTTTTGCAACTACATTTGATGATGAATAACCTTTTCATACGTGAAACACAGTGCTGGTAGTATAATCATATGGGCTTGTTGCATGAAGAACAAGATTGCGTCAAATGTTTAATCAAAGTATAACCTTTGCTAATGAGAAAAATAATCATAATAACACAACCCCTTCTTACTACACAAGTTTTCATATGAAACTGTGAATAAAGAACAGTAGAGGAAGCTTTTGGAAGTGGAAGCTAATTTAACATTGTTATCTAATTGCTATAGTTAATATTTGTTAGAGTTCATACTAAAACCAATGGAGGCCTTCTGAAGGATAACATGGAAGCACTTTACCGATGGAGCATGGCTCTGAGGGGGAAATCTCTGACATGCAGGCATAAACGTTCCAAATCATTGCTGTCTGCATTAGACAAACACTGGCTTTCTCAAATCAACATTTATTAGAGATATTTTCAGGGTTTATGAATATTTTTCTAAATGCATCATCAAGAGTAGTTGTCTTATTCTGACAATCTGGCATAAACACCAGGGTTGTGCTCTGAAAAGAAACATTTAAAGAAAGCCTGATATGTGAGAGTTGCTTTGGAGAGTGAGAGTAGTTGTGTTAAGGGTGAAACCACACTGCCTCCTACTGACTGAGATGTAAGATGACAAAATATAGAAAAGTTTAAAAGATTTGAAAAAGCACCATCAGCTCTGTAAAGAAGTTAACATAAAGTTGACAAGAATATTTTCACAATGTTCTCAGTGCGTTTATGTTTGACTTCAACAATACATTTAATATTGAAAAAACACTCTATCAGTTGTGGCTTTGAATGATGCCCAGTAATGCTCAAACAAGAGTAAGGTGCTGTTCACAAGTTAACATCACCACAATAACCATTATTGAATCCATTGAAACCTCAAAACATGTTCCCTACCCGTAAAAAAAAGATAAACATGGCACTTACACACACATGCTTCAGTGCAAAGTTCTGATTGTTTAATTCAACTTGGCGCAGACGGATAATATAAAAACACAAACGCTTTGTATCTTTTAAAGTTGGTTCATTAACTGGAAACACGGGGGACTTTTAGTCTTGTGGCAGATTATGGGTGAAAACTATTGCTAAGCAGTTTGCTTCCACTTCAGGCACTTTGATTTGGATGCAAGTAAGCTTTTTAAAAGCAGATTCCTATTAGCTTTCTTAGAGACATATATGTGTTTAGATAAAAGGGATTTTGACACCCTGAAGTTGCCGTGGCAATCATCCATAGCTACTCCCTATGCAAACCAGCTTGTATAATACAAGCACCCCTCTTAAATCTAAGTCTGTCCATTCATTCTCTCCACCTTCCTGAGTTTCCTTTTTCCCTTTTCTCCTCCATACCTCTTCGTCCAGTGGGTGAGTGGGTTGAATGTGGCTGTTAGACTCATAACAAGCCAGACATGGAAGCCTGCGGACAAGTCCCGCTGCGTCACCCACCCTCTGATGGCTTTACAATGTGACAAAACCACTCATCCTTGTTTTAGTAAGAGGAAATGTGTGTGGTGACATGCTGAGAAGCAGCCAACAACAAGAGATAAAATCGGCTAAGAATAATGTCGCGAAGGATATGTCGACTACTTAGATTCAATTTTGAGTAGTTTGTGCATGTCTGTGTATCTGATGCTGCCACTGACTGAGAAACATCAAAAAGGTCCAGGAACCCGAACAGCAGGTCAAACTTCCTTTCATTGGAAAAAATCACATGGATTAGCTGACGAGCTGAGCAGGCACCAGGAGCCTCTAAAGCCACCCTCTATATATCTTTATGTCCATTTGTGTGTAGATATCGGTTTCCATGTTGGAGCTCGTGGACATCTGTTCCCCCGATAAGAATTTTGTGCCAAATAAAGGCCTTTTCATTGTTTTATTAAACTTCCAAATAGTTCAGCTACACTTAGGTGTGCTTTTGCTCCTTCAAAAAGGCTATTGTCTTATCTATGGACTTATCACATATCGAGATCTTTTGGACCACAAAACCTCAAAAATTCTACTTATTTTTCTTAATAGTTTCTCACTAATGACAACGGATATCCATATGTCTAAATATTAAATTAGAACAAGCTTTTTTAATGTATAATTTTTCACTTGATGGATCTCCCATTGATTGTTTGCTTCAGGAAAAGTATGCACAGGTCATCTTGTATGACAAAAAGAAAATTATAATCACATGAAGGAGTTATCAGAAGAAAATCGGGTGATGGATGAGACTCTTACCAGGGAAAATAGAACATTTTTGGTGCATTCCAATAATTATTGGAAATTAAAGAATTTTGGCTGATGTAATCATCTCCATGGCTGCTACAGCCACTGTTATAACCATAACAACCACATGGTTTTATACCTAAATCTGCTCATACACAAAATATAAAATGTCCTTTAAACACAACTGACTTAAAGTTACGTAGATATAAAATGAACAGCTATAACCAATGAAAGAACAGTTTAACTACTTGCGATACAAGAGTCAAATCCATCTTAAAAGTAAAAATCAAGTACCATCCTGTTGCAGCCACTTTCAGTCTTGTAATTCCAATTTTAGGTGCAGTTTATGTTGAAATTCATGACTCATAGAAGTGGAAAATTTCAACTTCAGGGGACAAATGAAACCCACTAAGCTCTAATAATAAGGAAACCACATATTTATGTCTCATGTATAACAATGAGCCAATATTTGGTTAGCCAAACAAACATATCATACCACAATAATAAGACGTATATGTTGTTGTCATATAAGTAGTTCTCGGTTTATGTTAAGTCATGTTTGAAATGTGTGGGTTTGTCCTGCATAGGTTTCTCCCTGCCACAAAACTCCTGGTCTACATGAAGAAATGATTAAAAGATGTCTAACATTTTATAGCATGTCTTAGAAACACATCTAACACATGGCGGGACAGTAGGAATGAGAATCATTGTGTAGATAATGTTTGACTTTAATCATCTTAACATGCAAATGAATGATCATAGATTTGAGATTAAACAATAAAAGGCCTTTCTGCTTTTTATTTAAATCTTCAAAACTTCCAAACACTCACATTCTTCCTTTTGTTGAAAAACCCCTACATGTAGTTACAAACTCTGCAACAAAAGGCTCCTCATACTTTGCTTACTACAGGAGTCCTGTGTGGCCAAGCCAACAAGAATGCAGATTATCCTAAGGGCAGCGGGTAGTGAATCCCTCTGTCTGCCTTGATTTGTGCATTGCATAAATTTTGTACTATAATAACTGAACTCTCAAAAAACTCAAATCAGGGGCGTGCAGGTGGCGCAGGAGTTAGCGCGCACGACCCATGTATGGAGGCCTTAGTCCTCGACGCGGGCGACCCAAGTTCGAATCCGGCTTGTGGTCCTTTCCCGCATGTCTCTCCCCCTCTCTCATACCCCCTTTCCTGTCACCCTACTGTCAGAAAAACGAGCCACTAGTGCCGCAAAAAGCTCAAAAAAAAAAAAAAAAAAAAAAAACTCAAATCAGCATTTTCTCCACATTTCTCTCCTGTTTAAACCCCCACCTTGATAGGGTCTTTATATGGGCCGTGTAAATGCAATCTCTGCCTTTGCTGAGCTTGAATTTAATGACACTTGACCAAGTGACACATTTTTTAATGTTTTTAGTTGCTCGGGTTATCATAGGTGCAGCAAAACGCAAAAAACTTGACAAATGACTGCCACTTCTTAGACTTTGTGAACTCAATAACCCTCCCTTGGAAGCCAAGCTAAGCACATTATCAACTCATTTATAGAAGAACAACCCTCAGGAGCAGCTGATCATCTCCAGATATGCAGTTCTCTCTTTTTGCAAGCCTTCCACCATTTATGCCATACTGATGAAGATTGATTTTTCAGCTTGGCGTGACTGGACTGAAATGAGCTCCCAGTCTGGCCGACTTGTTTCACATAAAATCTCAGCCCAACAGTTTGTTTCTGTGCAGTTTTTTTTTTTGCTTGCGCATATGATAGAAATAAGGAATGTTTTTTTCTCAAATCCAAACAGCCCTCGTAGGTTACTAATTATCATCAATCATTAACCGGATGGCGACCTATTGACCACAAGTTGGTAGGCTGTTATCCACCCCAGAGGTAGAACGGGTCTTGATCAAGGCAGAAAAGCAGATAAAGGATTAGTTTCTCCTAAAAATATTTCCAACCAGTCAACCAGAATTCCCTCTTTCCCTCCCTTTCACATCATTCTCCTTATCTCGCCATCTTCAGCCAGGATACCTGTCTCCAGAATCTATGTAAAAAAAAATCCATCAAAATACCCTGAGAGGTTTGACTTGGAGAGAGGTGGTGACATAAACGCGGGAGAGACTGAGTCCGTCTCACCAGCCTGTCTCCTGCGCTGACACACAACTCTCATGTTGCCAAGTCTCATTACAGGCTAAAGCAGAGGCAGCAGCAGATCAAGGGAACTCCTCAGTGGGTTAATTTCCTTAACTAACCAAATCTCCTACAGCAAACTGATCGCCTTTCACTCCATCTAGACTCCGGAGCAACGGAGCCTACCGCTGAATTCCTTGTTTTTGCTTTGAAGTTGTGGAAATCAAAGTGAATGTTTGTACAGGAACAATTCCTTAAAAAAAAAAAAAAGGTAGGCATAAGGGAGATAAGGTTATCAAATGAACCACAATTTCCTCATGAAAGAGATACTCCGCCGTAATCCTTTGAATGATGCCCCTGTACTGTTTTAAGAAGAGATACAGTATTACGGTCTGTTCTTGCTAGTTCACATTATCCTGAGGTCTTAATGAAATTTCTATAAGATGCAAGGGGAGTACTTAAAAAGTCCTTACATAAAGGCTTGTCTTTAGAACTATCCACTTTACAGTAGATTAGAGATAGTTGACACTTCACTCTAATTTCAACTTCTTCAACCACACGTGTGTTTTTGGAACAGGATGCATGCAACATTGCACCTCCAGGCAATTGGTAGGAGGTGTTACAAAACCACAGGGTGACACGGGCACTTTTAATGTCAATCCAATACTCCTATAACAAAAGCTAAAACTAAAGCTTGTTCCTAGTGCTAGCTGGAGTTGGTCAGGCCCAATAGAGAGGCTCTCACTACATAGTGTTGAAGAGGAGGGAGTCTGATTTGGAAACGTTAGGGTCTCAGCTCTGTTTTTGTTGTTCATTTTAAGCCATCATCTCAGTGGTACCGTTTATATCTAAAATAACAACAGTTGAAATGTTGCATTAAGTTTTCCCTTCTTAACCTGTTGTCAAAAAAGTAAAAAAACTAAGCAATGAATGGAGAAACAAATCCTGAAGAGTAATATGAGTTGTTTGTCTGGCAGCTTAAAGTACACCATAAATAGCTGAAGGACAATGTTTGGCCATCAGTTTGTTACCTTGAGTTCACATGATTTGACTAAATTAAAATAATGCTGATAAAAACAGCAACAATTTAATCTGCTTTCCTCTAGAGAGATATAAAAAAATACCAGCCATTCTATATTATAGTTTTGGTTATCTTTATCAAACATGAAACTTTGTTTCATGGCCTGAAACATCTCTCAAAACAAAGAAAAGAAGAAATCAGTAAAGAGGAAAACACCCACACTATCAGGGTTGTACGTAGACGATTGCTTCGATGCTCATCTCTGCACAAATATAGCAAAATTTAATTTTCTGCTTCATTCCTCATAATTTTGACTTGTTAAGTAATATTTTGCTTTGGAGTGTGAAAGGACAAGATAAAATGATTAGGATAGCATGCTTGGTAGTGCTTTTCTCAAAATAATTATAACAATAACACGCTGCTGATTCACACTTCAGTCTTCGCATTTCCTGCAAGGAGTTGTCGCTTCTGTTAGGAACTGGCGGATATTCCTTTTTTGTATGTTATAGCTTCAGTGTGTGAATTTGTTTCCTGGCTCCTGACACACACCCTTCCACTTCCACCACTGGTCAGGACAACTCGTGCCCAAGGTCGGCTCAGCCTTCACCTGATTGCTCACAAGGCTTTCATGCTTTTCAGACTTATGGCAACCTCTTTCCTGCATGACAAATAGAAGCAGGAGTTGGTCATTATTGTGTGAGAAATGAAAGGAAGTCAGGGTGTGCTCAGGGGAAAGATGACGTCTAACTTCCTCTGGTAGTGAAACAAGGTAAGATGTTGTCCTCCCGCATCATTGTTAGTGTTTGACAAACTGAGCTCTTTTCTGGAAGTAAACATTGGGCTTCTGATAAGGCTGATTAATTAATAGGACTAAAAATATAAATGCAAATAGTAAAAATAGAATTGAGATGAAGAGACAATAGAGAATTTAATTTAAACTGTACTGTTAATCATTTGTTTCCTCACTGGATCCTAAGAGTCTGATTTGAAGCTAGACTTTCATTTCATAGAAATAGGGCAACAGACAGTAAACAACATGTCTCCAAATGGGTCAGCATTTCCTTTGAATCAAAGCTTGCTCTGGATGATTGGTGTTTTATTAGCAATGACAAAAAAATGATCAAAGACTCTTTCATTCAAAATGACTCAAATGTGAAACTGCTTAGGATCCCCTTTTTATGTAAAACATTCACAGTTTATTGAAAGTGAAATTTTGGCTGCTATTCTTTAGTTTGAGAATAGCCAGATCTGGTATTGAAGAACTTCCTAAAAAATAGGCTAATATGGGGAACAGGTCTGTGCTGTTAATGATTAAAAATGAAATTTTAGGGAATAAAACACCACAAATTGAGCCTAGTGTTCCATTGACACCTTTGGTATGCAAATGACAACATGAACCAAAAGCTTTTATGACACTTATGCTATTGGATGGACTGTTTTAAGGACAGGCAAGGGTTGCAGTTGCTGAGATCCAAACTCATTAAAAAATTCAAGGGTATATTTAATTTGAGCTAAAAGCCTTTTTTTATTGTGTCCATGATAAGTCAGTATAGACAGACCTGTATGCAAGGAGAACGTGATTTACAATCCAAGGTCACTGTCCTGATGGAAGGGTTAGTGTTAGGGTTAGTCACAACTCCTTTAACAGCTCTCTACATGTTTTCTTACAGGATTTTCTTTATAGAACGTTTTAATTAAAAAGGGTTTTTGTGGCTAACCGGTTGAATACAATTCTTACATCACCAAGTGCAATACAACATTTTGTATGCAGCTGTCAGGAGACACTTGTTGACTGCACTGTGTGAGGTACAGCATTTAGTGGCGAGTGGATTATTGTGATAGTGTTTTTTTCCTTTTTTAAGATTGTATGCTTCCGTTTTACAAGACATATCAAGGGATTGGAAGCTCCTGATTTTGTGAGGATGATTTTGGGACAATAATGGGCATTAAAACAGGATTAAACTAGGCCTTTATACAGTCAATATAGAACTCCTTTGAGATGAATTTAAGCAGTGATTGTTAGTGGTAGGCCTAATTGCCTGCCCTCAAAATGTAATTTAGATTAATACATCAAAACTTAAAACACAAGGAAAACGTCACAGTAGGACCAGAGCTGTGTTAACTGCAATGGGTGGACTGAAGTCATATTAAACCAAAAGAATAAAAATATTCTTATATTTTTGGTCAACATGCTGTGCATGAACATTTCTAGGTTGACCTTTTAAAAAATGTGAAAGAAGTTGTAACTAATGATAATCATTGTACAATAAATCCTTACCTTCCTTAATGATACTGTATTAGTACAGCTCACCAATGTTGTTTATGTACTTAGGCCATGAACCCAAGAAAAAGCTCCCCAACATTGTTCTGCATGCCCTTGCAGCTGAAAATAAGCAAATCTATTGAGATAGGCAGAAATAACATCCATGTGTTGCTTATCTGTGGCACAACATAACAATGAAGCCACGAACAGTAATAGAGATTAAGATCTTTGTTTCCAAAAGCAACAACTCAACAGGTACTTCACTAATAGCCATGGCCTTAGTTTCAACTTTGGTAATCTAACTGCAGACCTGATGCACCAAGATCTATTCGTCATGCTCCAAGCATGGTGCAAGATAACAGTACAAGTAAAATGTTTGGGTTCTTCTACCTCCGCTGTGAGGCCTGCTGCTCTAACAGGCCCCAAAACAGCATAGGTGTTGACAACCCTCTACCGTCCTGGCATGTGCTTAATGGCAGAGGGATCTATGCCAGTTCTACTGTATATCCAGTCCCGTAAATGATGTCAGAGAGAGTGGCACCGCTGGGAAACAACTACTCAGCAATAACCGGGAAGCTGAAAAAAAAAAAAAAACACCTGTTGCTTAGTGTCACTCAACTCACTAAAAGGCTGGTTTCTTGTAACAAGTGACCACTCATTTTATATAAAAAGTGACAGTATGGTGGAGAAAAGTCTGCAGCCTCAGCATTTCACTTGTTAAAACTCAAACCCAAAAAGATTTTCTGTTCTGGCAAAGCTCTTTATTTTCTGAAAATAAAGAGCCAACAATCAGGGAGGCCAGGGAATTGAATAGTCCATGAGATTCTCCTCAAGACTTGTTAAATTACACAAATGCAAAACAAAGCAAACTGCAACCCTTTAAAGTTCAGAGAGGTTCAGATTGAGGGTCTCTTGTGTAGTGTAATTTGAACCTCAAAATTTGGATGAGATATTAAGTTATAACTCCTCCATGGCAGTCAACCTGTTAGGCTTGATGCAACTCATAAGTCCAGTAGCTGTAAGAGATGATGATGATGATGATACAAAATGCAGACAGCACAGACACACACTATGAAAATATGATACACCCCACCTACACATATGCACACACACACAAACATATTTTTTCTGCAAGTCAAAGAGCTCTGGTTTGATTCATGACGACATTGAGGAGGAAGAGGAGGAAGGCCACTTTCATCCATCAGTCAAAGGTGATGAGAGGAACAGCTGTCAGTAGCTTCCTTTTTGGCTTTGTAAATCCACCCCCTTTTTGTTAGCTGGAAAAGGTCCGACTACTCCTAGGTGTGGTGCCGATAGAGGGCAGCGATAGTTACACCTTATAGACACAACGCCTTTTACTGAATCACATTTCTACACTATAAATTAACTTGCTTCCTGGCCCATTTGGCGGTGGTTCTGGGTGGGGGTGTCTCATATGCAGGATGCACTGGGTGTGGGGATATCAGAGGTGTACTCAGCCATTTTGGCATTGGATACCTAGGCTTTTCCCCTTTTCCTTCCTCTTCCTATTGTTTTTATAGCCTATTTAGTGGAGAACCTGGAAGCTCTGTACTCAAAATTTTGACATAGATAACTTCAAGAAAGTGAACTCCAGCAGGGCTTCAAGGTTGGACCGGATAAGCCAGGGGGCTTGCACGTTCTAGGAATATTTAACACCCGTATGTTGCCTGTTAAGGACTGGCAGTTAAACACGTATGGTTGTGGTTAAAAATGTTGGCCCAAGCAGTTTGACGACAATAATGGGCTCTGAATAACTACATCTATCTGCACACGTGTTTCAATTTAGCTTAGCAAAAACTATGCAGTACATTTACAGTTGCAGAGTTGTCTTAGTCGGTGATGATCATTTCATTTATTTATTTTATAGACAGTACATGTTAATTAATGTCTACAACATAAATATGCCAGACTGTAGCACTAATGCTAATTTACATCTGCAGTCCCTAGGCAGGTGACAAAAAAAAACTCAATAGACAGAAAGACCAAGCATTATATACATGTATAAATAAAGCTACACACACACACATACATATGCATTACATATTTGCATGCATGCACGTACACACACACACACACACGCGCACCCCCCCCCCCCCACACACACACACACACACACAAACAATTTAAGAATTAAAGGAAACAAAAAAACAAAATGCCATCGTGAGGACAGTCTACTGATGGCCACAGGTTTGGTTTTCTTTCATCCAGTCTTTCAGTTGTGACTTGAACATGTCATTTGATTCTGAGTTTCTTATTTTAAGTGGTATGCTGTTCCAGTATTAAGCACCACTAACTGTAAAAAAAAAATAAATAGATTGGAGTATTCCATTTTCGGGTGTTTGGTGTACTTTCACTTTTACAATGGATTCCATGTAATATTTTATAAATGAGACCCCAGATCTCTCTATAGCATCATCAGCTAGAACAGCATATAAGAATCATGGATTTCCAGCAGAGAAATCAACAGGACAACTATAAAGCTATTGTATAAATATAGGCAAAAAGATCTAGGAAATGTTTGGAACACCTCATTCAATCTCTGTTATGAAGAACCAAGGAAGTCCTAAGTGCAAAGCTAATAAAGTGCTCTTTGTATAGTGAGAGTGGTTTAACGTCTCTGCTGATTTGATTTAGAGCAATAGTCCAATATCTAACCTTTTTAAAAGCTCAGTTATACTGGTGATTGCAGCAGCAGTCCAAAAATCCAAAGCTAGCTACTGGCTAACAAGCCAGGCACAAGGATTTCTAAGCTGCTGCAGATTTAGAAAGAAGAAATATGAAGTCAAACAACAAAGAAGTTTCCATACATGTTTCCAAGAACCTGCTACATGAAATAATTTTAGGCATTAGATTTTTTTGTTCAGCTACATCTTTTGTTTTAACTCCATTCTCTAACATTAAATCTTCAAAATGTGCAGAATCAGCATCCAGTTGTCTTCAAACAGAGCTCTTAAAGCGTAACTAAGTTATTGTGTAGCCCATCTGAAACACATTAAAGAATTAGCTGAGCAGGGAGACGATTCCTTTTACAAGTTATGGTACAATCTGAGAGCATAAGGTAAAGGTACCACACACGTTGAGCTGCATCACTCTCCTCCATTAAAGACAGCTTTTACTGCATTTTACTTTCATTAGACTGACTTTTCATGGATCAGTGCACGATAATAGACTCTTAATATTTTCTGTGAAAATATACTCTTCCCAGTTTGAAGGGCAGAAGGAAAGCAAGAGTCCGTGATTTGCACACATGGAACATGGTTTATGACAATGTTGAATAAGACGCAATGTGGAACATGTGGTTATGATATTAAATGCTCAATAATGATGGAGAAGTTTACATAAAACAGCCGGATTAAAGATTTTTATTGTAGTCAGAATGAGTTTAAGTCACTGCTGGAGGGTAGGTTTCATTGTAGAGTAGGGCCACCCAGTGTCAAAAACTGTAGCACATTGTAGTGTCCCATGCAAAGTGTGTTTATTTGCACCTATAGCCTCAGTTAACATGCTCCTTAGTCAGAGTTGAAGGTTTAAATGCAGTGATATGAAAAGCTATTTGTATTTTAGATCATCCTTTTCAGTTATTTTAGGTAGATAAACTGTGGAAATACAAAAGGCATTGCTCATAATCTACCATTTCTTAGAAAGGTTAAAAAAAAAAAAACAATCAAAGACCATTTAACTGGAAAAAAGTTTTTTTTTTTATTAACTTAATGACAACATTTTTTTTGAAAAGTTGACAGATCATTTTAATCAAACCAGATAAAGACAACCTGCTCTAAGGTTCAAAGTAATTTCTTAAGCCTTTGAGACTTCTGAAAACCACAGTGAGACTCAATACCCACAATTACAAAAAGCACAAAAAAAAACTATGAGAAAGTGACAAGTCTACAAAATTAGTTCAAGAGAGAATCTAAGTTTCTCAAGGAAGTCCTACAATGATCTATAAAACTATGTATAACACCGCAGGGCTAATTTCCCAAGAAATGTCTTCAAGATCTAAGAACTGTGAAAAATATACATATACAGGTAAGATACAAGTGGTTGCTTTTCTATTTCAGGAGCTGAATGCTATGGTATGAAGGAGAGCATATGACCATTGACCTGTTATCTTAAACTATGTATTCAGGTAACAAAGTAAAACCATAACCTCAAACACAACAATTATTCTAACTCTGAATGGCTTTAAAAAAATAGCTTAGCTTAGTCTTTAAACTGTTCATTCAATGTTTTAAACTCTCTATTGAGCCTAAACTGTGGGACGACAGTAGGACAAAATTTTCCAGTGATCCAAAGAACTTGTTCTCATCATCATCCGCCTTATGTGGAACCAGGTTGCTGGGGCAGCAGTCTCAGCAGAGACATTTAGACTTCCTTTTTCTCAGACGCTTCCTCTGGGGGAAGCCCAGATTTCCAAAACAGATGCCCAAGCTGCCTCAGTCGATTCCTTGAGGTGAAACAACTTTACTCCAAGCCTCTCCCAGATGGCTGAGCTCCTCACCTATCTCTAAGGGAGTCCCCAGTTATCCTGTAGAGGAAGCATATTCTAGCCGCTTGTATCTGGGATCTCTTTTGTTCGGACATGACCCAGATTTCATGATCATAGGTGAGGGCAGGAATGTAGACCGGCTAGTAAGCTTTTCCGATTTAAAGAACTTTTTGCCACTTAATTTATGCGCTTAATAATAGTTGTAGTCGTCAGTAGGGATGGATGCCTGCTCCCCTTCAAATTATTCAAAGATTTATACAATTATAAAAACATATATTAAATCTGTTTGATTATCTGGAGCAAATATATTGTTATAGCATCTCATTCAAACATTATGAGATAGGGACCTTGGACAGTTCCTGATGTTTAAATTGAACATATATGACGGGTTGAAAAATATATTTCTTGTCCAGAGGCCAGCAATAAAAAAAGAAAACAAGCAATTCTATCTGGATCACATGAGAGTAATGATTAAGTAAGAAAAAAAGAGTTAAATAGTCTAATCTCTGCACAGGGATCCTACTAGATTGTTGTCAAAACAGTAGTCCTCCATGTGTCCTATGAGACTTTATGCATGAGTGGAACAGGAAGGGGGAGTACTATCCAAGCTTGTAGGTCAGCACGGGTGTATGAGTGGGTGGGCAAATGTATCCCAGACCATTTTCTGTGTTCTCCTTTTGACATATTTGTATTAGTAAAGTGTACCATTCTGCAGGTGCCTGGCTCTATATGCTACAGAACATGCTATGGTTTTGACTTTGATTAGCCACAGTGTCTGGACCCAATAAGGCCTTACTGTTTTTGTGCAATGATTCACCACCACCTCTCTATGCCAAACTCCCATAAATCCACATCCATGGCTGCAGGGTAAGATGTCCAAGAAAAGCTAAAGACGCGACATTTTACATTTTACAGCGAATAAAATAAAACATCACCTGTCAAGCTAATTAATGGGGCTTTCTCTTTAAGCTCCACAGAGGGATGCACTTTGAGGGTTTAGCACAAGTACAGAAACAGAGGAGGAAACTGGTGTACAGAAACATTATGTATTTCTTCAGCTTATTGCCAAAAAAGTATTTCTAGGGGGAGGAAATTTTGCTGGACCTGAAGTGCATCCATCACAATCCACCTATAAGATAATCAGATACGCTAATTGGCCAGAAAGTTCTATTGTAAATACAGTTGTGGTTTGAGTACACCAAAAATGGCCATAAGTATTTATTTACGATGCTATAAAGACTTTCAATAATAATAAAAAAACAGAAATTTGAAGTTCTGGTTTAAATTTGCTTTGGATTTTCTAATTTTCCAAGCAGTTGGAAAGCTGGTTTGAGCTCTGCCGACATCTTTTTTTTTTATCTAGAACAGACTTTCTTAAACGTGTTGGCACTAATTGGAAGAAGTAATTTGTCAATAATTTCTTAAAAAAGATTTTCACTGTGAGCTGTTTATTCAGGTACTCTGTATCTCAGTAATTTTATACAACAAGTCAAGCTGTAAACATTCAGATTTCCCCTTTAGTGTGCTCAGATAAGTGTCACTAAAATTGAAAAACACAAACCAGATTTTCTACAACAGCAAGACGAGCATTTGGGGACTTGATTGATTCTTTTTTTTACGTTTTCTTCCTTTAATATACGCCAACCAATTGTTCTGCATTTTCATGCTGGAAAAAAAATCCTCCTGATTTTGAAGCCAGGAAAGTTTTCTTCTGACTCCAGGCTTGATCTGCTCCCATTGTGCACTTTGAAGCTGATTGGATTTGCAGACAGCTTTTCTCCAAACTAATCCATGGCATCAAAAGCATCAGCAGACAATTTGTTTTAGTTTGGGATGAAATATTGGGTGAAAAATCTCACATCTGGGAACCCTCTGAGGTTGACCAAGGAAGAAATCCGGGGTGTTGACAAATTTTGACCTCTTTAATTAATAGGATGCGTGACGTCATGTCTCAAGTTACCTAAAGGAAACTGTCCCAATTTGCTGATACTTTATCTGCACATGAGCAAGAAATTCCTCAATTGCTTATTACTGCTGTAGGTGCAAAAATTGAGTTCGTCTGTAATTACAAATACCTTGGTTTTATTTTAGATAAAGAGCTTTCTTTTAAAAATCAGATAGCAAAATTAGGTTTTATTATGAAAATGGTTCTTGTTTCACTCTTAAAGCTAGAAGGCAATTGGTAGCAGCAACTTTCCTGCCTCTTTTGGATTATGGAGATGTTTTATATATGGATGCTTCGACCAAATGCATTAAATCATTGGACACGTTGAATCATTGTGCTTTAAGATTTGTAACCGATAGCAGATGTTGTACACATCATTGTGAGTTGTATGCAAAAGCTGACTGGCATTCTTTAAGTATACAGAGAAAAAAATCACCTCATGATCCTTATTTATAAGTCTCTACTTGACTTGGATCCAACATACTTATGCTCTCTTTTATACAGATCTATTAATTCCTATTCTTTTTCGCTCAAATAACATTTTTCTTCTGCAAGTTCCCCATGTTAAAACTGAAAATGGGAAGCAAGCACTCAGTGTTATGGCTCCTTCAGCCTGGAATCAGCTCCAGTCTGAGCTCATGATATCAGAACTGATCTCATTGGACGCATTTCAAACAGTTCTTAAAAACAGGCAACAAGACTATTAAACTGTGTTATTGTTTTTAAATTGTTTTATGTTGTTTTACACTTGTGTGTATGTAATAATTAGCTTGATTTTGAAACTAGGTTGCTGTATACTGCAGACTTCTGCCCAGGTCCCCCTTGAAAAAGAGGCCCAGGTCTAAATGGGTTTTTTTAAATAAAAGGTAAATAAAATAAATAAATAAAAGTTTATTTCCTGGTATAAAAATAAAACTGAGTTTGTGTCCGTGAAAGAAATCTGTGGGCCATCATTGCACTTGTTTTGCATAATCACTTACCCTAAACTTGTCTTAAATCTGAGTAAACCTTAAGCAGTATTTTGTTCATTTTTTATACACACCTCCAATTTAATGAGCATAACTATGAAATTTAATTAGGCATCCACAACTGATGTTTAACACATTTGTTCAAAGGATTTCCTGACCAAAGACGGATAGGTACAACACTTGAACACAATCTGCTGCACAAATCTTACCCTTAGACCACATTCCCCTGTTCATATTTCCTACAACTAAAACCCATTATAATTACCTTATTTTATCCTTTCTCTCCGTCTAACCTCATATCTCCTGAACAGTGAGCCACCACTAAACTCTTTTCCTAAGACCCATCCTTCATTCTGCATATTATAAATAAACATCTTCAATTCAAGTTAGCATTTTGGATTGATTAGCATGTTTAAAAGTGTACATTTTAAAATCCTTCAACATACAAGAGAACAACTTTCCATTAAACAATTTCACTGGTCTTAGCTGATATTTCTCATTTTCCCTAAATTCTTCTTATACAGTTGAACAGATCAACAATAAACATCAAAGTACAAATAAGTTTCTGTGTGGGAGTAGACATTGTGCAAGTCACAATGTTTTGGTGAATCAGAGTAGTGACTGTGCGCCAGCCAAAGTGATGTGGAAAAGCACACGAGGAGCAACTGCAACAGGAGAAAAGGGAAATAAAAATAAAATGCAAACTGCTTTCCATGACCCAGGAGGAGTGAATTCAATAATACCTACAGCACTACGTTTCCCTGGAGACGTTTACCATAGCACACAGGGATTAACAGATTGTATAAATATGTTTGCAATAACCTCTGAGATACCCTGTCTGTTTTCAGAAGTTGTGTCTATCTGATGGGGTAAAATGTAGGTCATAATCTTTGTACATTTAATGTGGCTTTGTCAGAGTTAGTTTTATGCTACCCAGGGGGCTGTTTGGGAAGCTTGGAGAAAGACTCCAAAAGCAATGAAGCATAAATAAAAAATAAAAAAACATTAAAAAAAAAAAAGTTCAAACGACTATTGTGATGTTTCGCTGGCACAAGAAATGGGCCAAACAATATAGTAGATAATGAAATTTGAAAAGGATTCCTTAAAGCAACAATTTTTTAATATGAATAAATTACACAATTAAAAAGAAAGTATAGGATTTGCAAACAAAGCTGATCCCCACCAGAGGACTGTGCTGAAAATACTCAATGTTCCTTTCATGCATGTGCAGTTCAATAAAGAGAGACCAAATCCGAGTTCCTCACTGTACGGTCATCAGCACCATGGGAAGCCATGATACAGACTCCTAAGCAGCGGGAACCATTGCCGCTCTGGCCATAATGGAGCCACAAGCAGCAACCTGTGGCCTTCCTTGAGAGCCCTCAGTAGAATCGGACAAATCTAAAAGAGGGGACAGACTGGAGAAAACAGACTGGAGAACCCAAGGCTAAGAATGAGTCACGTCACCTCACTTGGAGGGACTGGCCTCTGTGGGACACTCCCTGCGACATACCACTAACCCCATAGGACCAATGTGTTCTGTTTCACCATTGGGCCAGGAAACCTTGTTCACTGTGAGCCTGCAATACCTGTGAAACCTGCTGTCCAGAAGAAAGCTGTCGAGTCACCTCTAAAACAGAAAGATTAAATCTAAGGGCACGGCACGAGTGACTGAAGTCAGTTTCCTTAGTAGTAGCTAGCAGGTAATATAGGGAAACCACCTGCAAAGCCTGAATCGATTGAATAATGTTGTCTATTCTGTAAACAGGGGTGTCATGGAAGTCAAGTCCGAATGAATCCTGAGAAAAGTGTTAACCTAAAAAGTAAAAACGCAAAATCCAGACACAGCAGCGAGGTATCCATGGCTGTCTGGATGCCTTTTTTTTCAGTAAATAAAGCCTTTAAACCACCATCACACAAGATACTGGCAAAGCGCTTAGCACTAAACTTGCTTGAGATCAAAAATGGAGGAATAAGAAAACAAGCGTTATTAGTTTTTTCCATTTATGTTTTTGTGTAAAAAACCAGATAACAGATTGTTGGTTGTTATCCATTATTTCTATTTTGGATTTGAAACAAATACTGAGAAAATCATTGTTCTTTCTGTTTTGTTTTAATTTGAAAAACAACTGAGCGAATGATACACAGACTTGGTTGCCTTCATGTGTAGATGTATTTGTATTACATAGTATAGCATCACAAACCCTGAGAGCTTAAACCCTAATTGTAGAGCCCATGATCTAACCCAACATTTAATGCAACCAAAATGTGTCAAATATGATCTGCTGAAAGTCAGAAGCAGTCAAAATTATTAACACATGTTGTTCACTTTTAAATCATTTTTTTTTCTAGAAGCAAACTTCACAGATTTGATACAAAATCCCAGTATCAGCTTCTCAGTAGTTCTGCAGTGTTTACCATACTTGAAAACAACCCTCACAGAAAAAAGCTTTCACTGGCCAAATATTCCAGCTGTTGACCTTATCAGCAGATGTGTTATATTAACTCAACCCCCTGTCCTGCTTTCAAATCAATGTCAAATCGCCCTGTTCTTGTTTTTTGTTTTGTTTTTTTCCCCCTTAGTGTTTACCCAGTGAAAAAGCAAAGAACAATTTAACTCCTGACTGACTTCCCTTCACGTGCTCCATAAAGCATTGTGTCAGTATTACATTTCAAAACCCCCATCAGTGACACGTTGCAGCATCTTGATCCAGATGGAAACAGCTGTTCGCTTGAGAACATCCTTTGTTTTCAGTCTGTGATTGTGTGAGAGAAGGGGTTTTTTTTATGGATGCGAACAGCAATAGAGGAAATCCTATGTATGGTTCATAGACTGCAGGCTCGCAGCTGTTATTTAGGCAGTTTTTTTAAACTGGGAGTTAAAGATAAGGCGTTAATCCTTATTGAAAGGAGATTGATAAGAATCTTGGCACATTTTGATCAGTGAAGATAGAGTCTTCAGGAAGGACAGAACAAGTCCAGTATGTGTATATCTTTAAGCATATCCCAGATGTTAAGTTAAAATAACCAGATGGTTTATAACTCAAACACACTGCATACACTCATTGGCTATTTTATTACGTACAACTGTTTCAATGCCTAAACAGAAACATAATCAGCCAATCGCTTGCTGTTGGGATCTTTATAATGTTTCTCCTTCCAGAGGAGCATGGTACATTGAACCAGTTTAAAAAGGAAAATATTAGTTTACATGCCTTTGCATTTGGCCATCATGTAAAATGAGTATTCCTCTATTTACCGCAGTTGCCTCTTTAGGCTCTAACGGTCAGTTCCTGAGAGAGTGATTAGGGCCTAGTTCTTTGGGCGAGCATGTAAGTGTGATGTGCTTCAAGCTTTTGTTCACCCGTCTACTTTTATGAGGCTCCATCACAGCAAAAGATGGGGGCACTTTTCAAGCTGGACCACAATAGCCTTGCCAAAAAAAAAAAATGCTCCTAAAATCCCAAAACAGTCCCCACACAAGAGTAAGGAAATGAAATGTATCCAGTGTGAGAAAGACAATATGATATTGCAGCAGGTATTGACGATATGCCTGAGAGTTGCAGCAGCAAACTGCTGTGCTTTTTCTCTTATACCATGCATGTGTACAATGGTGTCATTAACTTATCACCAGAGGAGGTAAATGTCTGCAAAAGCTCTTCCATCTTCCTGTTAATAGGGAGATTTCCTCTCCACTGTCGCTACATGAATTCTTGGTGTGAGGGATTGCTGTTGAATCAATAAGTCAATGCAATCGGCTGGTTTTCCTTGGATAGAAAACTTTTAACTAATCTGACTATGATTTTATTGAATTGTCTTTGTAAAGTGCCTTGAGATGAAATCTGTTATGAATTAGCACTATCTTAATGAACTGAAATGAATATAATTATTTCATTTATTTGACTCGATTCAGGCTGATTTACTTCTGAAACTCATAAAGACTCCAGCGGAGGCCTCAAAGATGATAAGGAATCACAGACTAGCAGACAAACGTACCACCGTTTGTGAGACTAAGAGGTAAACTGTCTAATCAGGAAGTCGGCAGCACAAAAATGGAAAAGGGTAAAGAGACAGCACTCTCACCAATCCCCTTTACTGTGTACACCTCTGAGTTTTCCATTTTATTTATAGGTAGTTAAGTTTGATAAAGCAACGTTGAAACCAATCAGACTTGAATCTTGACACGTTTATTGTTAAACAACACAGATATGTTGATGAAAATTAGGATGGAAGTGGATTTTCTCTGGTCTATTCCAATTTGAACTAAAAGAGGACAGATATTTGGATCTTGCTTTATGGACAGTTTTAATGTGAAATCCAAAAGGCAGTAGCATTATGAAAAAATACAAATTCACCGTCTGGGTGGATTACAAAATAGATGTCGCGTGGGGAAAGAACACTATGTGGAAATATTGAGGCATTAATGTTAAATTTTAAACAGAAGTTTCATCTTAATCAAATATCAGACAGTAAGTTTGTATAAGGTATTTAGGTCTCAGCTTTCAACCGCAGCAACATTACTAGATGTTTAAAATCACCATCTGGGCTTTTCAAAAGTTTAGTCTTGCCCTCCCTGAGAAGAAGCCAAGTCCTCCTGATGTGCATGTTTTTCGTCCTCACTTTGTTTTTGTTTTAAAGTTAAGGCCTTCGTCACGTCGTTGATTCCAATCAAAACCAGGCTGCTAACCTAAAAACCTCTAACTGTATAAACTGCTGAACTGTGTAAACTTAACTTCGGGCCCTCCTTACACTCCCCTTTTCAAGGTAATTGCTGCCAGATTATCGTGCAATTGAAGAGGTTTAAACAGGCTGTGTGCAGCTTAGCTACTAATAGTGAAAAATGAAAACCAAAACACAACGTAGACACCCTATACATACAGAAAGCTTCAGATTCAGGTCACATGAACCAGAACTCAGGAATTTCTCATGGTTTTGTTATTTGGAACAGGACAGACCTACTCCAAGGCACCAGAACCTACCCAGCTGCTTCACACTGTGCCCCATCTGGGGCAGGTCTGTTAGTGGTTAGCTACAAGCATGTGCGCACTCCCAGACTCCCTTCTGCTCGGGGGTACACAGTAAATCCACTTACACATCCATACATACAGAAAACATTTCCCAAAAATGCCTACCTCAGCAATCTACAACTGTTTTTCTAGCACAGCCTTGTTGTGGCCCAAAACCTCCTTTTTAAAGTCTGTAAAATGTGAAGAGGTTTTAAGTAGAATGAGGTGGGTGAATAAACACGGCCCCGTTCCCTCCCCATTACTTCTCGTTCTCCTGCTTTTCTTACCAAACAGCTTTGTATATTTTTTAACAGACCGACCGACCCAGTTGGCAAGGGATCAAAATTGGGGCTAAAGCAACATAAACATGGTATTGCTTACAGACACTTTTCCTACATCGCTATCAGGTAAAGCATCCAGGAACGCTGGCTCTGTCATAATAACATGTTTCTGAAGGACAGCCCAAGATAATCAGCATAAAAAAGATGTAGTTTTTAAAAAACTTAAATATCCAAGCCATCATGATGCTGTTGGGAACAGGAAGTGCTCCACTTGCATTCATAATTTCCATCGATTAACCACATGATTCTGGAAAGTTCTCCCTACTACCCAGATTCAGGCCTGAGGACCTGCAGAATCAAACTAATCGCTAAAACATACTAAAAAGTAAGAAGCTTAAGACCAGATAAGAGCGTTGTTGAAATCTATCAGTATGAAAAAGGAATACAAAACGAGCAACATCAAAGCTTATGAGTCAGCAGAAGGACAGAAGCTAAATGGCATCTATAGGACAGATTAAAGGTAGAAACCCCAGCTGAACAATAATCATGACAAAAAAGCACTGCATTTCAGAAATGGACTTTATTGACAGTGATATGTATTTGTGGTAGGGTGATGGTCTGGCGCTTTGCGACCTGGATGGTTTATGGTTATTGATACAGGTATAAATTCTGGTCCCTATCAAAAAGTCCTGAAGAAGAAAGTCCAACCATTAGTGAGTGGCCTTAAGTTTGAAATCTCTAGGTTTGTGTAGCAGAAGCATCCCTGAAGTGCTGGAAATCAGTGACTAATGAAGTTGCATGGGTGGCCTAGTTAAAGTCTGACTCAGAAATGAGAAGCTGTAGTTTGACTTTAAACAAATCAGTAAAATTGTTGGGATCTGGAGATTTCCACCTTCCTCCAGCAGAGCGCGCCGTGGGTCTCCTGGGCTGGAGCCCTCAGCACACC
>JAUZNJ010088686.1:0-22802 GCA_034780135.1 Jordanella pulchra | reverse complement strand
TTTTATGCCTTTCATTTAAATTATATAACTATTTCATGTAACTTTAATTTAAGTTTTTAATCATTTTCCATACAGTTCCCGGTTACCTGCAGAAGTAAAATTGTGTTTTTTGTATTTTTTAGCATAACTGTTCCGAGGAAGTTGTAAATCATTTCCTGATTCTATACAGTACAGTTTATTATACTAGGAAATAAGTTAAGCAGTGCAACTGATTTCAACTACACAGTCACTTAAAAAGTTCAATGGAATGGTCAGTGTTTAGTTTGTCTTTTTAACGCACTGAATTGTTTTCTTTGCATGCTAAAAAAGCTTGGTGAGGTTTGAGGAATATATTTATACATCTGTAAAGATATGCAATGTTAAGCTTCCTGTTTTGACAAAGCCTATGTGTTGACTGACTACTGGAGAGCTCTGGCTTATTTTAACCTGTGGCTGCCAGAGTGCTGCAAGTGCAAGTCATAGCCTGTCAAAGTAACAACCAGGGAGGAAAAGCAGCAAACAACAAACTAGACATAAGGAAGTAGAGGGAGTAATATTTGTCCAGGTCTGAGGCAACCTAGAGGCTGTATGTCAGAAAACTGTAAGAATATTCTGGTATATTTAGCATTTATTTATGAAATCAGACTATAGAATAAAAAGGACCTGTTAAACTGTACCTGTGAATACCTGCATACTGTTTAAAAGTTGTCAACAAGGCAGGACAAATACTATATGAACAAAGCCTATTTTTTTCCTTAACAATTTCCTTAACTTTTCCTTAATGGAAAAGCAGTTGTATTAAAAAAGCTGTGGTTTTCAATATTATATATTTAAGAAAGGATTTAAAACGTTTTTAGTGAGTGTCCTCATATAATCTATTTTCTTTTTTTTTACCAACTCTACATTCTCTGTTCAAGGCTTTCTCTAAATCTATTTAGAAAAGCTGTTGAAAGAATTATGCTACATTTTAACATAGAAAATGTCTCAAAGAAACAGTACATGATTTCTCCAAAGATGGGTAAAATAACTAACTCAGTTGAACCTTTTCATTTCCTCCTTCAGACACTAAAAGACCCCAACCTTTCAGCCAGGAAGGACTTCCAGAGGGAAGCAGAGCTCCTGACCAACCTGCAGCATGACCACATTGTTAAATTCTATGGAGTTTGTGTGGATGGAGATCCGCTCATCATGGTGTTTGAATACATGAAGCATGGAGACCTGAACAAATTCCTGAGGTCAGTGTTTCAGTAAATGTGTATGAAAATAAAGATACTCCTTATCAGTAATGATGCTGGCATTGATGTTTCTGTGTTCACACCGCATCAAGTGCCTTCTGTTTAGATTCTCCATATTCTCTGGTGTGAATTTTCTTTAGCTACTCTTATTAGATAACTTCAATAAAAAAGTGTTATATAACTAAAATAAAAAAGGCAGAAAAGGATATTTAGAAAAGCAGCTAAGAGACCAATGGTAACTCTGGATGAGCCGCTGAGATCCAAAAATTAGACGTAAAAATCTCTTGGCAACTATTACTATTACTGTTCCACAAGTGTTGCAGAACAAAATCTGGAAGAAAAACAGTACATTAAATAGCCAGTATTATAATAGGTTAGGTAAAAACAAATCTAAGGGTTAGAAGGGTCTAGTTAAAGTCCACATTTAAATCTAAGAAGGATCTGCGGCAATATGATAATCATCCACAAATCTTCTACATCCAGTCTTACTAAGCTATTCCATAAACTGGAACAAGCTGCACATCACCCTGAATATCCCATGGCCGTGTTGAAAAATGGTAGTTATGGGTCATGGTGGCGGAATAATTTTATTCAGCAAGGTCAGAGGTTCGACAGAGTTGATTAGAAAATGAATGGAGCTAAATATGAGGTAGCGATATGAAGCAAAAATGAATTAGAAAAAAGAAAAACCCTTAGAGGTGCCAGATATTTATAGCTGATGATAATCACAAAAAATTTGCAACTCTATACTGGATATACACCACACTTCTCATTTTTAAAAAAATAGTTGAAAATATTTTATCCTTCCAACTTCCCATTGTTATGCTCTCTATTGCTTTTTACTTTGAAGTTTTCTTTTTCTGATGTGCTAATATATAAATACTTTACAGGGAGATTTGTTACAAAATTTTAACAGGAATCCAAAAAAGTCAAGTCCTAGTGATGCTAAATTATCCAGTCCTCTCACAGCTGCCTGCATCCAAAAACATCCACGCTGCAGTGCTTTTGGTTCATATTTGTCAGGTTGCAGTGAGGGAAACGACCTCCAATAAGCTCCAACAAAAGTCACACAACGTTCCTACAGCAGGCGCTTTGGTAATGGGAGGCTTGACTGGAGCTGATGTCAGTGCGCTCGAGAGGAGGGAGATAGAAGCGTGCTATTTCAAGTGTGATGACAGTGGCTGCAGCTGTGTGTGTGTGTTCCTTCTTGTTTTGAAATCTTCTACAGTGGATGAAAAGATGACATGTTATGATTGAGCGTGAGAGCGAACACATGTGTGTGCGTGTGGACTCAAAAGTGCGTGAAGATTTTCAGTCGGGAAATCATTCCTGAAATGAAAGGCGATGTCGCGAGTGATGAAATTCTTTCATGCAAAGTGCAAGACAAGGTTTGATTCTTCATCTGCTGGCCTTTTGGTCACATTTAAAAGATGTGATGTGCACTAAATCAATGCGAGTGAATCAGATCAGATGTTTGGTTCTGACTCAACCTTCGGATAACTGGAGGGCAGCCTGTATCTAATCACACAGTGCTACATATTGAGTGAGGAGGACTCATGGCATAAGAGTGACTATCCAGTTCCCCTTTACCATTATACACCTAAGCAAAAAACACAGAGTGGTTCAAAAATTCCAAAATGGGGATTAAAAGCCAGGCTACCAGAGTGGAAGAGCATCATGCTTTCCCTGAGCGCTGCCTGCTCGGTAATCACGCTGACAGGAAGGTGATGTGAACAGCAGGGACACTTCACAGGAAAAGAGTTCTTCACTGTTACCCAGAAACCTGTATCTGCCTGTTCTGGTAAATGCACATGAAATTCCAGAGACCCATTAGGGATTCCTGACATGTTGGAAAAGTAAAAGTGTTGCTTTGAAGCTCAAATTACAGACACAGAATTAATCAGAATGGTGCAGGGAAAGAACAGTTTATCTATGCCATTAAAGCAGCCCGGGCGCTTGCAGGTTCAAGTTAATTTGTTAATATTTCCCCCATTTTTCTCTTTATTATGCTAATTCTTCTGAACAAGTGGAAAAGGACATGAATGTGTTTTGGATAAGGCTTTAATAATGTGGCTTTGGGTTACTGTGTTAAAGGGCGCCCTTTTCAGCTGAGTGGAACAAGCATCCAGTTACAAACAGTAGCTGTACTCCTTTTTAAGCTGAAATAAGTCCACAGCGTCTTTCATTAGCAATAAACTGCACACTTCAGTTCCTGCAGAGACACTGCAGTACTGCCTGCTGTGGTACAGATAGAGATTAGATACTTTATGCTGATAAAGCGTGTTTAAAAACAATGGATTCATACTCAAAAAGTTTTAATGCTTTTTCATATTATGACCACTAATTAGAATAAAACCAACAGACATAAAATACTGTATTTTTAAAGTGGCAGAGTCATTATTTCTCTGATTTTTACAAATGGAAAGTAAAGTATGCCCAGTATATGTGTATAGCTCCCTTTATTTTATTACTCCTAATTGAAGTTTCAAGAGATTGTATCTGTGGGTAAATTATCTGAAATACAGGCAGTGATAGTTGCATACTGTAAATGTGGCCATCAGGTTCTCAGTTCTATGCCAATCCTCGGCACCGCACACGACCAAACACAAGGACACTTTTATGGACAGATCTGGGTAGTGCACATTCCAATGAAGACCTTTAACTTTTTTAATACTCATTTGATTCTTAGACATTTTTTTGCAGTTTCACAAAAAAAGTCTTCTTATATCACTTTATTGAAAAGAATCCAGTCCAGGTTTGATTAGTCTAAGGGCTTGATCTTCAGATAGTTGCAGGTCTTAAAGCAGATGTAGAAAAACACATGCAGTTAGCCCCTCACATTGTGAATCCTTGAAGCAGCATCTAAGGGTTTAAAATATAGCACTTCAGTGACATCATCTGTTTTACCTATAAAGTAACCTTTTTTAAAATCTATGTTTAGCCTTTATTACACACAGGGGGGTATGGCAAACAACTAATGCAAAAGCTTTTTGGAGGGGACAGCTTGTGGTATAAAAGACAGTAAAAGTTGGTCAGAAATGTTCCTTTCTTTGCAAATGTCATATTGTAAACATCAATACAGTGATGAAAACACAGTTTCCACATGTGGTGTTGCCTTAAAGAAGTAAAATAGAATAAAAGTAATAGTAATAACAATAATTATGATAACTGTGGAAAACTTCACGGAGGATTTTATTGGAAAGCAAATATTCCAAAAGAATTTCAATGCCTTGTGAGCTCTGTATCATTATCTGAAAATTAACAAAAAAAAAAAAACTAACAAGGAGACGGTAGCAGATTAATCCTTCCAACTAAATTGAGAGGAGGCCCAGCAGCAACATCATTAAACACAGAGGGCCAAGTTAACACTGGAGGACCTGCAGAGATTTGCAGACCAGGTGGAATAAAACTGTCCAGGGAACAAAAAAATGTTATGAAGTAGAAATTCTGACCTTGAAGAGTTGCTGGGAAAGCTGTTGTCAAATGAAAGTCATCAGAAGTCCATTGACTTATCAGAACCTGAACAAAAGAAAATCAGGCATCTTTTCTTATGTTCAAGTAATACATTCTGTCTACCTCACAATAATATGCTGAATTAGGCCAGTTTTTACATAAAGTATAGAAAAAATGCATTCAGGTTTCTTGTTGTAAAATAACTAAAACCGAAAGGTGAACATGAAGGATTTTGCAAAGTATTTAGTTTTGGTTTACTCTGAGATACTTTTTCTCTTACACAGTGGTCTTTAATCGGTTCATTCCAATAATAATAAATGTGACACAAGACATCAATCATTACTACCTTAGTAAATCAATCTGAATTGTTTTTCCTGACTCAGAGCTCACGGCCCTGATGCCATGATACTGGTCGATGGCCAGCCTCTGCAGTCCAATGGAGAACTGGGCCTTTCCCAGATGCTGCACATCGCTACTCAGATCGCCTCAGGCATGGTCTACTTGGCCTCTCAGCACTTTGTGCACAGAGATCTGGCAACTCGCAACTGTCTGGTTGGAAACGGCCTCCTGGTCAAGATTGGAGACTTCGGCATGTCGAGAGATATCTACAGCAGTGACTACTACAGGGTAAGCCTTAGATGACATTGTATTTTTTGTGGCATTAAAAGAAACCTCTGTTTCAAAGTACCACACTGACTGAGATTGAAACAATATGAGACGTTGCAATGTCTAAGGAGACACCGACTCCACTGTCCTTGAGCAGACAAAATGCCATACATTTTAATACATGAAAACTCAGTACTCACGAACTAAATTTAGTTTATAGTACAGTTGGCCCTTAATTGGGCTCAAAACAAGTCTAAATCAGGCCTCCGGGGCTCTCAACTACAAAGTTAATTCTAATGGGTGGTAGCTGTTGCTCTCCTGTGTTATGTTGTTTATATGTTTATGGTTCTATTTTTCATCTTCTAAGAAGAGTTAAAAGCACTCCTATCAACAGTACAGCCTTGGGGCCTCACACCACGCCTCTCGCATCCTGGGAGGAGGATGGGCTGCTTTAGCTGCGTGCTAGGAGACGAGCCTGCTGAGCCTGCAGCCGGATGCTTAGGGGGCTGTTTATATTGCTTGGGAATCCTGTCTCCTCTGCTGTTTAACACGATTAGCAACTATGAATACCTCAAACCAGGCGACGATGTGGAATTTATTTATTTATTTATTTTTTCTTTTCTGCTGAGCAGAGGAATGTGCTGCAAATCTGGCTGCCTCAAATAGCTTTTTATTTTTTAAAAGGCTTTAGATGTACCTGATAGTATTTTCTCAACATGACAGGTTGGCCAGTTTGGACACTGTTTGGGGCACTGCCAGCCCCCATAGAGTGCCTGCATACAGAGATCAGCCTTACACCCATAAAATCATTTGTAATGAATTTAAAGGGAGATGGTTACTTTGGCTGACTCATAGCATATCCATGCATGCCATCTGTCTGATTGTTATATCACTCTCATAAAAGTAGAATATTTGCGTGAGTTTTGAACATTTTACGGCAGGATTCTTTGTTTCATGTTTGATGCAAATTAACGAGTTATAGAAAGGGGCAGCAGAACTCCTGCCTGCCTGGCTCTGCAAAGAAAGGCAGGGATTTCTCAGACCAAATTAGAAACCCAAACAGCACCAACGCATCCCCTTAAATTCCATTCTGAGTGTAAAGTCTTTTTCACAGCAGAATTGCATTTGCTTTCTTGTATGAAACTAATTTGTTTTACTTTTTTCAACTTAAGCCTAATGATATATTCATTTGTCGACCATCATAAACCATCAGTCAAACAATAATGAAAGCTTGTAATGGGTTTAGAATCAAATCTTTGTGAGGGGGTAGGGGGGTTCATTTGGTGTGTTTGGACCATGGCAGCTTCCTTCAGGTCAATTTTAATTCAAACAATAGTCATTGGTATGGCATCAGTCTTCTAAGGACGCTGTGCTGTTTTCTTTTGTTATTTTTTAGATTAAAATAAATATACACCAATTGTTCTAAAACTCTTGCCTCAAACTTAAAAGTGAAATTATCCTTGTGCTGTCTGCTGATTTTAAAAGGTACATTTTCATACTGGTTTGTCTTAATTTTCATTGTTCTTCCTTCCATAGAGTCAGGAAATTCAATTTAGTTAATTTTTATTTATATAGCGCCAATTCACAAAACACATCATGTTAGGGCACTTTACAGATTCAATTCAATCAAAAATGTTTATTATGATGAACTAATCATGATTGTGTTGTCATTCATCTTTTAAATAATGATAAAAAAAAATAGCTTTCTAACTGATTGTAAACATCTGTAAAGTTTTAAACATTGACCTGTTAGAAGCAGGTATTTCATTATTTATTAATTTGGTAACATTCCTTGATAAATTAATTAAAGCCACAAAATTTACTTTATTATGTGTAGAATTGTTAACAAATCATACACTGTTGGTTGACCATTAACTAATGATGAGCTTGTTGACGGTTTCTAAATATAGCTTCATAAGTAGTAATGTTAAAAAGGTTATAAAAACTTTAGAAATGTAATTTGTTCATAAAGAGATATCATCTTAGTATTAGGTCAAAGTTAAATAGGGTTAGATTTAGGAAATGTATTTACCGAAGCATTATAATTAGGGAATTATTTTGTTGTTTTTTAGAAGCTACCTGTTTACAGCTCAACATTGTTTGAGTTAAGAGAGCTAAAATTAGAAGATGCTTACTCCTGTTAAATGTGCCATGAAAACCATATCTAATAAATGGATAAACATTTTTCCAATAGCAATAAGGTTTTGCTAGATGATGAGATGAGTCCCCACATCTATAAATATACGTCAACAGAAACCTCATAAATGAATTTAGTGAAAAGTTGGTAAGGTTAATGTTAATTACTGGTCAGTAATTATGAGTGGTACAACATTGCTTCTATATTACCAAAGCACATGTTTTTGTTTATTATGAGAAAGTGTTATTGTAATGTCTTGGGGATTTTTACATCTTTTCCCTCTGCTGAAGGATGTGAAGTGTTCAAGTGATTACCACTATGACTGTAGAGTTATCTGATGGATCAGACATCTTTGAAAAAAAGCAAAGTACTGATTGTGTGTCCCTGCTTTAGCTTATCTAATTGTGTCAGTCACAACTGAGTTAGCAAGCAGATTCCACTCACTTGGAAGACTGGTTCAGCTGGCTGTTTCAGTCTCACCAATTACAAGCACAATATACTGCACATAAAAAGTGAATTATCAGAGACGTTCTATCAAAAATCAGCTGCTGGTGTTTATGTAATTACTGAAAATATATTATGCTAATTCTGCACTACTGTCTTTGTTACTTGTATGGTTTAAAGTTGTGCTCTATATTCCAATATTTTCAGTCTTTACAGTGGTTTGTATCAGAAGCAGGATGCCAGCGAGAGATCTCGCCCTTGACTCCTGAGACTCCTGCTGATAGTTCAACTGTCTGGGCGATGGGGGGGTGAAAAGGTTATGGTCCTCATATGCTCCTCACTGACAGATGAAGAGAAACAGCAGGACACTTAATGTGTAGCTAGACTCTGACCAGAATAACAGTTATGGATGCCTTTGAATCATTGGCATTTTTGCTGGAATTCCTAAAAGCAAGGTCAGCAAGCAGAAAAAAACCCAATCAAAAATCATTATACATATTTGCTTAGTTTTGCAGATATATATACTAAACTGAAGTATTATTTGACAATACAACTAAACTAACTTTCTAAGGTGATAAATGGGGATCTGTCACATTAGCATCAGCCTTCAGTCCCCATAAGGCCTGTTGGTCGTCAGAAGATTAGTCAATATACCAAAAATGGCCCTAAATAGGTGATATAAAAATTGTTATGTACACACACATACCTACAGAATAGACAAAAGGTATGAGAACAAAAATGCTGTCCCCACAAAATGTAATTACTATTGAGCAGACATTACCACAAACCTTAACATCTTGCAAACATCTAATTTCAGACGTTTGAAAGATGTCATACTGGACTTTTGTCATATTATAAACTGAATATCTATGGCTTTGTTTATACAATGTCCTTCTTCTGACCTCTCTTCCACAAAGGCCTGATTTCTGTGGTGCACAATCAATTAGAAGAGTCCTGTCAAAAGTTTCTCTCCAGCTTCCCACAGATAGACATTGAGTTTCTAAAACTAGGACAATTTAATAATATATATTTTAAAGTATTAGGACACTAAATTGATATATGTATATGATTTTTTTATTAGAGCAGCTTAATTCCAGATGAAAAGCTGTAGATAGCATCACAACCAATGCTACATCCAGAGCCAAGAGACCAGGTGCTCAATAACTATAAATAGCAGCCTCCTGCTAAAGGTAAAACTATACTCATTGCTGAGTAGTTGTATGGAGCGTTGTTGCCCAGTGGGAGACCAGGAAACACTTTGCAGCAAGAGAGAGCAACCTTTAAGATAGAAATGAATATTGTCCCAAATCCCACCCATCTGTGGCATCCTTCTGCTCCACCTGTACTGTTTAAAAAAAGACAACTGCAGATCTCATGCAGACAGACGGCAGCTCTGCTGGTTGTCTTAAACATTTTTGTCTTTTTTTTACTTTTTCCTCACAATCATTTGGAAAATGTTTTCCAAAGTTTTGAACTACACAGACATGATGCTAAAAGAACTCAAAGGGTATTTACATTTTATTTATGTGGGATTCTCTTTGCACAGTTAAGATACACGGCAGCTCTGACAGGACACAGCTTTCCGATATCGTTATAAAAGCTATTATTTTCCTGTAGTGTAATGACAAGCTGTCTTTATAATGCACATCGTTTTTCATGCAGAGCCATGCTAACAGTACAATGCGCATTATGGTAGTTTTGACAGCTCATTTTCTTCTGTCATTTTTCCTAAAATACCCATTTAAATTTTTGCAGTCTCTATTGGTCGACTCGAATGAGAAGTCCAGGACAGCTGCTCCCTGATTTGTAACAATAATGAAGCACATTTCTGTAATTTGTGTCAAATTCAGATCCCTCCAGTCTGACAGAAAGTTCAGGTCCCTCCATCAGGTAATTTGATTTTGTGAAGTCATGCTCATTTTTCAGATTTGAGTGAGACCAGACAAAAAATGAAATGATGCTAAAAGCAAAATTAAAAATAGGTTATGGTCCCAGAAAGGATGGAATTGGCTGGAGTCCTAATTAGAGCCTTGTTTTTGAACTGTTGTTATCAAACCAAAAACATTATATTTAAAGAAATAAAAATGTAACTTAACAGAATAAAAGAAATATCAACCTTACTACCACAAACGTCCTTGCATTGTATTGAGATTTTGTGATAATACAAGCAGTTGTTAGTTATAAAGTAGAAAAAAAATTATGTCTCCTTGTCTTGATGCAGAATCTGAGGATTAGGACTTTGATTTCACCATTCTAAAGCATGAATATACTATATGCTATTTAATCTAATTTATTAAATTGTAGCTCTGGCTGTATGTTTTGGGTCATTGTCCATGTGCTAATAGGTAAACTGAAGTGCTTTGCCATCCGCCTATTTTCTCCATCTTTTATTCAACTCTGACCAGATTTGGTTTGATCTAACTGGCAAAGGATTTTCTTTAGGCCCTCTTGCATCACTAGAGTTATGTCTAAACTCTAGTGGTGAGCTAAAGTCTAAACTTGCATAATCAGACATATATGTGGATAAAACTAGCTGAAAAACATACTGTGCAGATATTCTCCAGAAAAGTGCTCATTGAGATGTTTAAATCTTAGAATATTGTCTTTTGACTCAACCCTGCTTTGAATCTCTACATAACATTCTCCCAAACTTGTCTGCTGTGTTTCTCTGTCTTTGAGGTGCTGTTTGTTCTCTAATGTTAACAAATCTCTGAGGCTTTTGCAGAACAGCTGGATTTATCAGAGACAGGTGGATTTTTTCATTATTGATTAGGCGATTTCTGGAGGCAAATGGCTCCAAATTTTTTAGACTATTTATGAGGAGGAATTGTGGTTATTAATTATGTGTTTTATTGTGATTGCAACATGGAATGCCAGTTACTAAGCAATTTAATAATTTCATCTTATTAAGTGTTTTGTTTCTGCTTACTTTGAGGGCTTTTGATAAACACCTCACAACTGTAAACAGCTAGCCACAGATAATTAAACAGACAATATTTATTACGTCTACAAGATACTATAAAAATGGCTTCTTTAAGGTACATTTTGGTGCTTTATTGATTTCTTTCCTAAATACAAAAGCCTTAGGTATAGGTGCTATCTTAGCAAGAGATTGTAGAAAGGGACTTTTTTTTCTGTATTATATATTAAATTAGTCATAATCTAGTTTGGATAGAAAAAAAATATAAACCTTATCTAGAAATAAACATAACACAATAAACACTGGACATGGTGGCAGTAAAAAGATACAGTCACTCATACTAGCGAGGAGGCTTCTACTAGCAGCATTTATTTACCAGCAGCTCGGTTTTTTATTGCAATTTGCTTTGTTGGAGCAACTCTGGTGCCACATTGAATCTACAATACAAACAACCAGTCATGTAGATTTTAGCCACAGGCTTTATTACTTTCTCACCCTGGACTCTAATACAAATGTCATAGAGTGAGTATCAATTTAAATAGATTTTGATTTTATTAATTACTTCTGTGCTTCTTCTCAGTTCATATTTGTGTTCAGCTGACAATTTAAACCATCCCCAAAGGCCCGACTCTCTGTTAAAGTAACTTTGATCCATTGATCTTCAGGTTTTTTGAAAGCTGCTCAAAGCTCGTCTTTAGACTTGTTTCTTGTGTCTTGTTTCTCTCCTTTGCTCCATTATAAGTCTGTTTTGAGAGGAACACTTTGTTCCTTCGTCAAGCTCTTGTGAAGTACCATGCATCATTTTATTTGTTTTTTATTATTTCTCTTCAATTATTTAATATTTATTTTGTATTTGCTCTTTGATTGCACTTGTTTGAATATACCAGACTTAATTCCAGATTTAAGGGTTTTTAAATTTTATTTACCTTATATTTGCAGCAGATACAGAGGAATAAATATACATTTTGTCTTTCTCAAATCTGACATAGAACATGAAGCAAAGTAGTTTTAGAAGTGGTCATAGTAAAGATTGTTAATAAAGAAATAATGAGAGAAACATGAAAAGTTATTCCACATACTGGCCAGGTCAAAGCAATTCTGGATTAATTGTGCTGTCAGATGAGCATCCTGCAGTCTTTAAAGGGCTAATGTGTAAAAACCTAAAAATCAGGAACATTGCAGCATTTTAATCTGAAAATCTGGATCCCTCAACCTTTATTTCATAAAAAGCATCTTAGATCCTATTCCCACGTTTTTAAAATTAAAAGACAATCTAGTTTAGTCAATTATTCGAAAACAGAAAAGTATAGAAATATTCATATTCAATCTGTTGCAAATAACAAGAATTTCATAATTTTCTGATAATATAGAAACAGGAAAAAAATTGTGTTTTTATTTTAATGTTTTTCCTTAAGTCAAGTTAACAAGAGGTCATGCAGATCTAATGATAAACCAACACAAGGTGATAAATTCAACAGCATTTATTGTAGAAAAGCTAATGTTGCAGAATGTGCAAATTTTACGTCTGCCTCTTTTTTTTAACTATTAACATAAAAAACTTAAAAAACTTAAACTCTGAAAAACTCTTAAAGAAACTTAAACTTAAACTTAAAAAACTTTAAAAAATGTCCATATCATAATTTGTGAAAGAAGTCCAGCTTCCTGATACACTGTAAAATGTATTCAGTTTTCCTCACTTTTAGGAAATTTGCCAACTCATTTAATACAAAAAATATTTTTTATGAACTTAAAAGAATCTTAGTATGTTCAGGTTGCAGACAATGAGCTTGCACATCTCAGATATCTGATTAATTTTGAATAAACTTAAAAATATTGGGTAAATATCTCATTTGTACCCCAAGCTGCTCCTGATCACCTGGTAACCATTATTGTTTAGTTTTCTCACTGAACAAGGGGAAAAGGGACCTGTTTAAGTGCCCAACGAGTTGGTTGCAAGTCTACACTAATCAAGAAAGGCTCAATTCTGGTTTAATAGATTATTATCACATGATTTCCCCATGCTTCTCTTCCAAAAAACACAATTTTTAAAGTGATGAGAGAAGTCTCAGCTCCTGTTGTTTCACTATTAATTGTCTTTCTAGATTTTCCTTGCTGTAGACACCCCAATGCATTTCCTGTTGCAGCTCTATGAATCTTGCAAACAGATTATTTTTTCCTTCCTGGATGAGAGTTGGGATGACTTTTGACTAAAATTTTCTTTGTCTAACTGAATGCCTTAACTTTGACACGTTTGTATTTTGAGTTTATTTGTTATTAGATTTATTAATTAATAAAACACTTTTTGAAAAGGAGAAGTAGCAGAACCTGCCCTAGTTTACTCACTTCAGATTACATGTATGCTAACTCATATTGCTCAACGTCCTCTCCGCCACTCTCTGTAAAGAGTCTGGGTCAGAACCATTATAACATCTACATTTTAAATTTTCCTGGCTCCAAATCTGCAGCGTGAGCAAATTCTGATAGTTACTGCTATTCTTCAGGGACACCTTCTTCTCTCCTCCTGATGGAAAAGACAAAGACACTTTTTTACTTTCAATCTGGCAGAATTGTTGAGATACAGAAGCGAGGCCTAACATAACAATCATCTATAAATTTATTTTAAAACTTGTAAAGAACAATAACTAATAATAATACCTGGCATTTTAAACCCGAGCAACTTTCAAAACGCATAGCTGGTGGGACAAATAAAATCCACTGCTGACAAGCTGAGCTTTAGGATGCCCTTGACTTTAAATGAAGGTTCAGGCAGAATGACGGGTCACAAATCTGGTAAAAGGTGTAAATGCCATTTTAATGAGATTTTTTAGTAATACTTTTTTCCTGATATATGTTTTCTATTTGATTTTCATTTTAAGAACAAAAAAGAAGCTTTACTGTTTCATCACCCCTTTGGATTGGAAGACAAATTAATTCATGGAATCAGATGCAACCATCATCACTGTGTAGATGTGTCTATAACTAGGTAAAAAAAAAATGTACATAAAGTTTCAACACCCACCAGCATGCACCAGCCAGAGGAGATACCACTTTATCTCCACTTGGCAGCAGCGCAGCAGGGAGAACCCTAATGGACATCATAGCCTCTTGGAGTGAACCTGTGTTTGCTGCAGTTTGAGCTGGGAAAGCAGAGATAGCAGCGCGGTTAGAGCAGGGAGTGCGAGTACCTCTAGATGGTTATCGGGGACCCTTTAAGATGTCTGCACCACCCCAAAGGCTCCCTACAAGGCCTGCAGAACACCCATCGAAGAGACCGACTGGGCTCGTAATCTATCCCCCTGCCATGCTGCTCTGCTCTCCACACCGTTAATCCAATCACTTCCCTGCCACGGTGGGACAGGCAGAGCACTAATCCAGTTTACACAGCAACAAAAAAAGCCCCAGACTTATTCCTCACTCCCCACAGAGCTTTGCCAGCGTCTCCATGTGACATTGAGTGAGAAAGATGAGGATAATTACCACAGCAATTATTTAATTCTTATTATGTGTCTGGACTTTTAAAAAAAATATATTATTCTACCTCCATGTCCCTAGCTAATTGTTAAAGCCTTTTTACAAAAACCCAAGGTGATAGCATGCAGTCATTTCGGAAGCAGTGAATTCTCCAGATTTAATGTCCCTCACCACAGTACAACTAAACGCAATCATTAGTATGCATCTGATGAGGTTGAGCCTTGAATCCAGTGGGCAGGCTGGGTCTCAGGTCTTTTAGAGAAACAGAAACTTAATTAATTTGGGTGTAATCTTTGTAAACCTGTGTGAGGAGACACCTTTCTGTAGAGCCCTTTAACAACCCCTTCCCTTCATTAAGCCCGGCTAGCACAGCATGATCCAGTGGTTCTACATAGTGGGAGGCGAGTGGTCTTTGTATCAATATTGGCTTAATGCTGCATACAATGCAAAAAACACTTGTGTAATGAGACCAGGTGGGATGGAAGTCATTGTTCATTTAGCTATTAGCTTGAAGTGAAAGGCTGTTAAATGAGTTTACGGCTCCTGCCAGCCCTCCTCACTGTTGCAAGATTCACAGCAACGCCTTCAACGGGGCTTTTGTGTGCTTCACATCCAGGGAGAGGACACCTTACTCTAAGCACCATTCAGATTTATGTTTATCTTAATTACTGTTTTATCTGTGCAGCTGTAGAGAAAAACAGAAGCTTTGATTATTCTCCAAGGGTGGTGGACCAATCAAACTTCTTGAGGCTGCAGGGTAAGGTCTTAGAAATTGCATGGGGAATGGAGGCTTCTATCCAATGCCGTAGGTGCCCTTGGGCAAGTCATACAGTTGTAGGATTGTGACAGGAGGATTTAAAATGAATGGCACAAAAGTATGTTCTCCCAACCTCACAGCTCGACATTGAGATGCAGTTAAGCAGAACGACTAACCCCTGGTGAGATTAGTGGAAGACTGTGGCTGCTTTGGGAGTGGGGCATAACTGTGTTTAACTGTTGAGAGAAACTGAGAAAAACAAAAAGAAACAAAACCTACATGTACTCAAAAAGAAGAAAAGCAGAAACAAATGTTCTATTATTATTTAAATTTGTATGTATTAAAAAGGATGGAAATAATGTAATAGCTAATGATGTGTAATAACCGTAAACATTGTCAGAGACAATGAAGAGATCAAGCCTGAACCAGAAAGTTTCTTTTATTGATTAACTCTAATGTAAACCTGCTTTGCGTTGCAGTGGAAATAAAGTGTCTGACACTAAACTCTGACATTAAATAATGAGAAACTTTGTTCGTTTTAGGTCAGCTATAAAAAGACAAAGGCCTTTAGAAAATGTTGTCCAAAGCTGAAAAAAACTGTTTCCCGATCCACAGCAAAATAATTGTGCAAGGTCAAGTTCTAAAAATCTATCAGAGAGGAAGAATCCATCACTGAGAAAGCAACACACAAAACTAGTTCATGCTCTTTAAATGTGTCAAAGACAGATCCTTTTACTGGTGGGTGTAGAATAGACTGGTGCTCTTCAGAAAATAGATGGTGTGATGAGAAAAGAAATTTAAAGTGAACATATTAGGGCAACAACTCAAGACTTCTTTCAGGAACCCTGACAGCCAAACGTAACTGGTTCTGTGTCAAATTTAGGAAAGCATCAGGACTGGAACTGTAAAACAAACCCGGGGTTGGATCTTTTTGCACGACGACCCAAAACAGGTTCAGATCTAGATTGCAGGTTTAAATTGATCTGAGTCATTTGAGCCACAGATATAGAAAATCTTATTTAAGGCTTATTAGGCCCAGACTCAGCCTGGTAGAGTAACTAAAGTCACAAAATGCGTCCCAGTTTTGGTCCACATTCAAAATTAAGATTTGCACAACAGGGTTCAATATAACACACATAAAAAGCACAGTTTGCTTCTTGAGAAATTCATATTTCAACATAAAGCAAAGTTTCTACAATGGTAAAAATTTGAAAAAAATACAATGACAAACATAGGAGCCTTAATATTAAAAACCCCTATAGCCCTCTTTATGACAGTCTCACTGTCCCTTAAATTAGTTTGAAAGAGTGAGTCACAGCCAATAAAATGGGTGTCCAATAAAAGTTGTTGAGGAGGACTGACAGTTCTGGTGCAGATCCGTACACCATCTCTGACCAATATGCTGATCTTGAGACATGAGCTAAATGGAGTAATCTGCTAAATGGAGATAAAGTGGTAACACAGGTAATGTTTTGAAGTGAAAATTAGAGCAATGGAACTGACTAATCTCAGCAGAACCGTACACATTTGTAGGTAGACTTGCAAATATGGGTGAGAACAAGGTGACATGCAAACCTTAATCCAGTCAGCAGTTTTCAGTTTTCCTCTTTGTTTTTATATTTGTCTCAGGAAGAATAGGCCAGAATGTTATCAAACTATTGTAAGACGCTTGTGGAAGGATACCCATGTTGCTAAAGAAATATAAATTGAAAGGAAATGCCACCAACTACTTAGCAGGTGTGTGTAAATATCTGAATGTAGTTAATTTAAAAAAAGTTGCTTGGTATCACTTAGGGAAAAGGTTTTACATTGTATTTACGTAAGTACATTACCACAGTGAGGAGAAAATATTCTATTTATGACTGAATGAAAGATGCATGGATGAAGAAGTCTGTGTGAATGAGTAGTTAAAACCTCATAACCTAATCCACTCTAAACTGTCTGTAGCACATGCTTTGCACATTTCAATGTGGTGGTACTGAAGCAGTTTGTATTTCTTAACATTTGGACAGGAATCTTTGTTCATCACTCACAGGATGCCCACTTATTGCAAATGCAAAAAATGTGCAATTCAGTGCCCCTCATTCCTTAAAGATGAGGCTTAAAGTTGTAAACTCGGTCTGGACTGACTTTATTTTTTAGATTATCACTCCAGATTTCTGTCTTTATTATTTTTAGAGAAATGGTTTATTTACTTTCAGTCGCTAATGTCCCCATGACCTTTGACATTTTTGTTTTTTCCATGACTAGTTATTTCAATATGGCAGCTGTGAAAAACAGTCCCTTATCATAACACCATCACTACTGTTTTTATGATGCAACCCGTATTTACTTTGTTACAGAGGGCCTTGTTTAAACCAGAAAGAATGCTTTATGGCATTTCTTGTTTATAATAATTTAGGAATAGTCTACTAGCTTGAGGCTCAGATATTTAGCCACCTGGCTGCAGTTCATCATATGGAAGCCGTAGTGTTCTGCAATTTTATTTGTTTCTTCCTGATGGTCCACAACTGAACATTAGAGTTCTTTAAAATTTACCTTGCAATTCTTGTACCATTGCTCTTGGGAGAAAAACGATTTATCTCATTTTCACAGCCTTTTTTTCTAAGGTTATCAGATCTGCTTTTTTTCTTCCTGTTACACAAAGGCTGTAATTTAATCAAAATTAGAGGTCTCCTCCCAGGAGCTTTGCTGTGAACTAAAATGCTCCTCCAGACTATCATTTTCTGCAGTTCCACAGCCGTTTAAAAGCCTTGGAGGACTAGGGCAAATTAATCTCCTGACATTATAAAACATGTTCCCCCCCACTGTTCTTAGAGCTGCAGGTCTCTGTGCAGTAAACACAAAAATAATTTGGAGGAAAGAAGCTTCCCTTTTCCTACAAAACTGAATGCTTAGACTCAGTGACACGTTTCCACGATATTGGAATCAGCTGTGGGATGTTTTGATGTTCCCTTGAAAAAATAGAACTTTTTTTTTTTTTTTTGGTTTTTGACATTTTATCCATTTTTATTTTTTTTTTTTTATGAATTTAATGATATAATTACTCCACTATTTGGCTACTACATGCTCCAGGGGGGTGGTGGGAGAATTTCATTTTGTATTTGTTACAAAATAAACAAAACCCACATAATCAGCTGCCTAAACACTTAATTGAGATTCAGCTGTGCTTCGAATACGCGTCCGCTTCCTAGTCTCAATGTGGCCTAAATCAGTTGTTACGTAGGTAGCGGGGCAGAGATTTGTCGCAGAAAACAATGTATTGTGCTGCAATTGGACCATGACCCGAGAAAATGTTAATTTGACAGCTATTGCTATATAACTGAATTCACAAAAAGCTTTGTTTTGTTTACACATGCCTTGAAATGTATTGTCTGAACTGCTAATAGATTTTTTTGAAAATTTCTTAATATTTTATTTTATCTGCTTGGCATAAAACAAAACAACCTGGTAGATTTGGGAAATTATGAAAACTTGTTTAACAGATTTTTTTAATATAATGTTACTCAAGATTTTTTTGTCCCACATATCTGTGTTGTTTTTGCCCTTAACTTAAGCAGAGGTATTTATTTCTAAAACATAGTTAGTGTGAAAATAGTCTTGCCAGTTGCTAGTGAGAAATAATCTGAATGAATGAATGAATAAATGAATGAATGAATGAATGAATGACTTAGAATGAACCCTTAAAGGCAAAACTTTAGAAATTATTATGAAGGTCAAACTGCTTTGAATAGATATTGTTGTTACCTTATAGAGGGATGAGAACAATGAACCATCTCATACAGCAGAATGCTGTGAATTCCAGTCTTCTTATCTCACTATCTATATGTTATATGACCATAGGTGCATTGCAAGCAATGTACCTCCTTCTAAGCATGGAGAGGAGTTGATGGCCCACAAAATGAACTTAATTTTGTCAAGCCTCCATCCTTTGGAATTCCTTCTTTGGATTTGTTTTTGTTCTTGAGGGTGATGTTAAAGAGGTCTTGTTTAGATTTGTTTTGAGTTGGAGATGAATGGAAGAGAAATGATGCCTTGCATTTGTTTTGCTGAAACATCAACAAATTCAGAAGTTTGACACTGTGTAGGCTAATGGCCTGTGATTTTGACTTTCAGTCAGCATATATGTTGCTGCACAAAACGGCTTCTGACAGTCTTGTTCAGCTGCAGGCTGTGTGTGCAAATATTGGTTTGTGGTAAATGTAGGGACGGCACACGACATTGAGATATGATGGCATGTGAAATGGTATACACTGGATATCAATTTTTTCAAGGCACTTGAAAGAGAAAAAGTGCCATATCGATCAGTTACAAGGGCCAAAAAAACATACTAAATACGATCAAGCGGAGACTATGTCCTTTTCTCAGTATGCTTTTTGATTGTGTTTTTTTCTAAGGATTTTTTTACATAAAAATACTTAAATACTTAAAAAATGAATCCTTTCTGTTTTTTCTACAATTTTTTTGTTCAGTATACTGAAAGACACAAAAAATAATGTCTGTTTAGTTTTTTCTGAGTAGCACAAAGCTGCAGGGTGGTGTTGTTTATCCTTTTCATGGAGTACTGTGACAAAATGAGATCTGGAGATATTGATAAATGTGAGGATAATTTCCTTCAGAATTACATTAAAGAAAAAGTATGATGTCTTGTAAAAGTATTAACCCCCCCTTAAACTTAATTATTATTATTTATTACTAACACATCAGGAACTTCAGAGAACACTGAACTTACCAAATTCTGACTTTCCTCTCAAATTGAGTCGTCTGGGAAGTAGAGTACATCAGAGAAGCAGCCAAGATGACCATCGTGACTTGGAAAAGCATGTAGCATGTGCTACAATGGAAAGATTTCAGCACCATTATTTTCGCTGGTTTATTCATTTATAATTTGCTTCCAGTTATAAATGATGATCTATGTTTCATACTGTATATGAACATATAACTATTTGGTAAATGCTGATAGTGTGGTCTCCTGAAATTTTATTGGCAAACATAAAATCACGTTGTCACAGTTTAAGTTATTTTGTTTTCTCAACATTCTGAGAAGACATACATTTTGGTGCTTGTCAATTTTGTAAAACAGCTTGAAATCTGTCAACGGTAAGTAGTAAGGCAGGCCTAATATTTAAGCTCACTAGTAGAGTCAGAAATAGCAAAACTTCAAAAAGAGCGACAGATAAAGAAAAACAAACAAGCCTAATTCCAAGAAACTAAATTTGATGAAGCGTATAACCTAGAAGATGCTGTAAATAAATAGCAAGACATAAAGCAGCCTTTTGGCAGATTGACAGTTTTACTTAAGAAACCACCAGATTGAGCCGCAATGTCAAGCTGACACACAGATATGATGTTTAACATTCAAAGGAAATCTGCAATGAGTGTGACACAGAAGTAGGAGGTAATTAGAAACACTTGAGTTTACTTTTTTCCCTTGACACTTAAAAAGCCATGCTGCACTCACAGCTACAGACGCACAGATGTCAGAGCTGGTAAATGGAGTTTGGAGAGGAGCTTGTTATGATTAAATGGATCTGATTGTGGTCTAACCCAGAGGTACAGATTGGAGGCAAGTGAGGGTTTATTTACCCTCGAATATGGGAGTCACGAGCATTTAAGGCCTTATTTTTTACTGTAGATTTGGTTTGATGTTATCTTTGAGCACTGAAAATTAGCACAGATGTTTTTTTTTTGGCAGGCTGATGCATGGTAGATCAGAGAGTGCGTTGATGGGTGGTTTGGATGGATGGAATGATGGATGGATGATATCTGTATATCTGACAAACTGCAAGAGTATGTTTGTTCTCTTGTAGATAAAAAAGACCCAGAGTGGGCTTCAAAATCATTTTTTTCAAATTGATAAAGCTGTCAAGGTAACGACAGCAAAGGCTAAAATGCTAACACCGATGAAAGATGAAAAATGAAAGAGAAGAGAAAACAAACTAAAAATTTCATGCAACTAGTATTTCAGGTACTGAATAGTATGCCCAGTGTTTACCATAGTTACTTGCAATCATGTTAATGATGTTTAAAAACACCTAAAATAATTCAGTCTTGTGCAGCAAAATGTTTTCATACAGAAAAAAGAAGAATTTAGCCTTTGTTTTAAATGCACTGGTCAGGGTAAAACCCATAGTATCAACTTTATTTGATACTTTTTACATTGTCATTTGATAAATTCATTTGATAATTTTCTGCATGGAGGTTGCATGTTCTCCCCGTGCATTTGTGGGTTCTCTCTGGGTACTCCAGCTTCCTCCCACAGTGCAAAAACATGACTGTTAGGTTAATTGGCATCTCTCAATTGTCCCTAGGTGTAAATGTGTGTGCATGCATGGTTGTACATCTTTGTTTGTTTATGTGTTGCCCTGCGACAGACTGGCATCCTGTCCTGGGTGTACCCTGCCTTACCCCAATAGTCTCTTAGAGATAGGCACTGGCCCAACCACGACCCTGATAGATGAAGCGGGAGAAGATGGATGGATGGATGGATTGAAATGTTGAGAAATTCTGTAGTGGTCCAGTTATGGGAACCAGTTTGTCAATAATGTAAACAATAATGCCAACAGGGCAGCAATTAGGGCCTGTTCTTCAGATTAGTTGCCTGTAATAAAGTGCATACACATTGTTTGAATGAACTTTCTTAAATGAGTATGGCCCTTCCTTTTTTGTGACAAGTTGGGTTAGAGAGATCAAGCTATTTACAACCACATTCTTTTGTAAATCTGACCCTGACTCCTTTCTCTGTCAGAACATGGTTGAGTGGAAGCAAAAGAAAAAGTCAACTTTTCTTCTTTTATTATTGGTATTTAAATCTTTTACATGTAACTTTTGTTATGTTTATGTTTTCATTTTTTTACTTTAGTTTGTAGCACTTTAAGATACCTATCAGGCTACCAGTTTACTGTAAATAAAATCAACCAATAATATAATTATTTTTTTTAATAGTTATTATCACCTCCATCTTCATTGCTTAGAACAATTACATGTAAGAATACATAGAATTCAAACAGCTATATTTACATTTCTAGTTGTTCACGCTGTATAATATGAGATTCCAGATTGCATTTAACATTTTATTTTATATACTTAGCATCTTCAGAAGAATTGTTCAAACCCACTCAGTGACTAAAACCGAGTCTTTGATCCTCTGTTTATTGCCAGGACTATTGAGTAGTGATAGGCTTGCTGTTTTTCAGCAAAGGTAAAGGAGGTTTAATACCATAACTACAAATGGTCTAACATCTATTGATCTATTGTATTGAATGTTAGTGGCAGATGAGTGTTTTTTTCCATGCATTGTCCCACTGTCAACAACCCAACGACACTACAAGGAATCATTAGAGCAGCCAAAATATCAGTTGCATTTATTGGTAGCCAATTCTTTAATTGTTCAAGCTTACTGTATTGATGACTAAATGTGCAAACCTGTATTTTGAAAACAGCTTTTTGATTTGCAGTAATGTTATCTCTCTCCCTCCTATTTGTTCTCTTTTCTACTTAGGTTGGAGGACACACCATGCTACCCATTCGCTGGATGCCCCCAGAGAGCATCATGTACAGGAAGTTTTCCACAGAAAGTGATGTTTGGAGTTTTGGGGTCATCCTCTGGGAGATCTTTACCTATGGGAAGCAGCCATGGTTTCAACTGGGTAACAATGAGGTACAGCGACCCTACAGCATGTCAATAAACATCCACAAGACACGTATCTGGCTGGCTGGCTGACTGGCTGGCTGGATGGATGGATGGATGGATGGATGGATGGATGGATGGATGGATGGATGGATGGATGGATGGATGGA
>JAUZNJ010088675.1:0-22802 GCA_034780135.1 Jordanella pulchra | reverse complement strand
TGAATTGAATTGAATATCTGCAACTTTTTCTCAGTAAAGTACTGCTACAGTATAATAGACATTTACTGCACGTTCTTTGGTGTGTGACATACAACCAGCACTCATGTTTCCTGTGGAATTCAGCAGCCAGGACTAGAACAAACCCGTGGAAAGCAACCCTCCGTGGAGGTTTGCTTCTCTTATTATGTGTAGCATCTGGATGGAGTTACTGGTGCGTGACCCTCTATAGCTGTCTGGACCAGAAAAATGAGGGTGGCAAACTGTCACACACACAAAAAAAAAAAAAAAAAAAAAACACCACATGCCCCCCACCCCCTCCCACCCCCACACACAGTATTCCAAGATGCTGGAAACTGTAACAAACAGTTCGCCAACATTCTTCACCTACGCTGATTTCTCATTATTTACTCTGACACTACCAGGCAATACACTGTTTAGATAAATGTCAAGCAGTGTGAGATGAACCAGAAGATGAACTCCACATAAAGAACTGATATATTGACCCTTTGACTTTCATTTAAAATGAAGTAAATATAAACTAATTCTTTATTTAAGGTTCAAAACAGCTGAATACATCATCATTTTTAGTCCAGAACAAAAGCGTAAAATCTTTTAGTTATTGCTTAAACTTATGGAGAAAAAAAACGTTTCCTTTTGGATGAGAACATTATGTTTTGGGTTTGTAACACTTTATTGATCGTTTCATACAGTACAGTGTATTTTTCCAAAAAGATTCTCATGAGCAAATAAGGATTATGGTCCATTTTGCAACAAATTCTGTTTTTTACTGACTAAAATCAATGACTACATTTACATATGTTGTTATTTGTGTATTATTACCTCCACTAATAATCAAATACAATTCATAAGAGAAGAATTTTATATTAGTTTATTTGTAAGGCTGGACAACCACTCAGGAAGCGACATGACAGTCTGCCATCTTGAAAGTACAGACGCCGGTGATCAAACAGTACTAACGTACAGAATAGCAACGCACTTCACCTTCCTGGCAGTTCAGTGTGATTGAGAGGCTGCGGTAACCCAACAGCTGTAAGTCCGCACGACTACAGAACGATGCAGGACCATGTATATGCAGCGTAGCATAAGAAAATGGTTTCGCCACCCCAGAGAGAGAGAAAAGGAGAACTAAAAAGATTATGAAACAACCAAGCCTTCTACAGGTGGAGGGAGCTAATGAAGGAGAAAGGTTGTAAAAGGGACGCTGAAGTTACCATGTTTCTCCTTTACAAGTAAGGGAACTTTACTGCCTAAAATAGCATAAAGCTAACTTTTTCCATCTCGTTTAATAAGTCACTGTTGCTCGTTACCATAGAAACCATAACAGTACATCCTCCAGACATGTACCAATCTTGAATGTTCCTCGTCTTACGGGGAACGATTGAATAACCCAGACTTAGCTGCATTGTTTGATACCTAATGATAAATTTGAATGTATTTGATTGAATCTTTCTGTAAGATTGGACTGAATTTACTTTTGTTTTGTTCTGAGTCTTGAGAGGTTTCTTAAATATCAACAATGAAAATTAGCTAAAGTAAACATTTTGGTCTTGTCTCTTCATTTTTTTCTAAACTTTATATGATCCTAAATGTATTATTTGAATCCTGTGGAAATTAGAGATGCATTACCCAACAATTTCAATTCAAACTTCTGCACCAAATATTTGTTTTATAAAGATTACTTAAGTTGTTTGTGGTGTAATCAAATCAATCTTTTAAAAAAATGAACACTTCAAGTACAAAATTACAACCATAAAATTAATATATCCATTATCTATGTAAGCTTCTGGTCAGAACAGTCCGACATATTTGAGACCCACGTGTTGAACCACAAAATGCATTTTTTTACATTCCACAACTTCATCCAAGACAGTCATGTTTTAAAGGACAAAGCGAAACATCTGAGACTTAATCAATAAAAAAAAACAACATGCAATAATGTTGTTCCTATTCTTGTAATTTATTTCTTATCTGTTTTTTTTTACCTGTAAAATCCATCACCTGATAGTGTGATTTCACATTACTACGAAACCTTTCTAAAAAGGCTTCACTCTAGAATATCTTCCAGACAGTTTCAGAAGCATCTGAATTTAACGTTGTAGTAAATGTTTTGAATCTGACTGTCATACTTTCATTATCCTAAAGAAGCCACCTCTGTTCCACGAGAGCAAAGGATTAGAGCAGGTTATAATAAGGTTTGATTTTTACATTCAGAGTCCCTTAAAGTATTTGTTCTCACTGAAAAACAGGCCGAACTTTAACCTCGAACAGCTGACCTGATACTGAGAGACGGATTTACCGGCAAATCTTACTTTTATTCTGCCTGCATTCCTCAAAATATTGCTTGGATCGAAGCAAACCCTTTAAAGTCTTTTACCAAATCCAGGGTTTGTAGAGCAAGAAAAATAAGTATACATGGTAGCAGCTGAGTGGAAACCCAAGGTACAGCGTAGAAGTAATAAATGAAAAACAATGCAAACCAGTTAGCCCACCGCAGAACTCGTCAGCTATGTCTAACACTTTACAAGCCTGAAAGCAAAACAGTAGCTGCTCTGTGAGCATCTAAATTAACTTGTTTACATGACTTTAACTACTTCTCACTAAAATTTCAACCCAAACATTGTAAGACGAGCCAGTCTGTGTTGACATGATTCCCTGATGACTAAGAAGACGTCTAAGTAGTAGATCCTCATCTGAGTTTAGCTGTTGACTCAGCCTCCACCTTGTCAGCTATAGACACACACACACACACCCACACACAGACACCCAGCTTGGCAGAAAACTAGTGGCAGCCTTTCAAACGGCTCTCCACAGGTACTACGCTACAAATTGCCTTCGATTCGGCTGCTGCATCAGCTGGTTTTGACAGCTGCGAGCTGGATAATTGGTTCAACTGTGAAAAAATAAAGAATGAACAAGCCAACCACACTTTGGCCTCCTGGCCCCTTCAAGTCTGATGCTTTAGTGCTGATTACAGTTGTGTAATAATGAAAGAGCATAGAATGAGCCAGGTGGAGCTTTACTAGGCTGAAGTTAGATCTGGGTGCTGCAACCAGATGAGACAAAGATTATTTTTCTTCTACAAAAACCTTGGGAATCCTGTTAGAGTATACAGCAACCTAGGAAGTTACCAATACATAAAAAATTAATATTCAGTTATCTCAGAAAAAATCCAAAGGCCTCTGTAAGAAACCTGAAAATTGATATTCATTGGATCGTTAAATGAATCGTTACCCTAAACATAGACCAAATCAACACAGAAACGGTTCAATAAAAAGTGAAACTGAAAGTGTGAAAGTGAAATTAGATTACAGCAAAAGAGGAATCAATTATTTAAAGCTTTTTACCCTTTCAGTTCCAGGGCTAAACCATTTAAAAGAACATTTCTTTCTTTTTATTTCTATTATGCAGTCCAGAAGAAAATTGGCTTCTATAATAAATCTTTCATATAGTTGTATAAAATCAGTTGAGCCTCAAGTGAAATTCATTTCTTGTTGATCAAAGCGTGCCACCCTACAGGTGTTTTTTTTTAAATCGAAAACAAATTTAAAAATTGTCTTTCTACAGAAATAATAAAGCATATTGATAATTGATCATTTCTAATCATCATTAAAACTTACTCGATTTGATCTGCAAATTCAAACAACATATAAACTTTTTGTAATGTAGTAACTTTTTATGCATGATGCTATAAATAAAAATCCTTTTTGTTGTTTCATTAAACACAAGTATTACAAGCTGACATTACTTAAATATTTATTTACGGAATCTGTAGTCAAATGTTAATCAGATGAGTTTTTTAAGTTTTAAAGTGAAACGGCTGCAGAACGTAACAACGGATATTATGTTTCAGGTGTCAGACATTCACACTGCACATATCAATTACATATTTGTCCAGGCGATTGGTCTCGTACTGCCCTTGATGGCCAAACATGATGTATATCCAACAGCGTGAAGTTATTGTGTAATAATTATACAGAACGATGTGGGTAAATCCTTATCAGTGTGTTTGTCGCAACTCCCTGCTGCCTTTTGGCATTTCATTATTTTCTAATGTGTGTAGCACAAACAAAAGGACACATTTTTTTGTAATGTAACTAACTACAATAGCCTCCTTCAGCCATCGGACCAACAACCTAAAGCAACATGTGGGGGACAGCCTGCACTGCATTAGTCTGTCCTCCTTATTGTCACGGGTAACATCAGTCGCTCCGGTAATTTCTCTGACTTCTCATCAAAAGGACTTTAAGCAGGAAAAAGGATAACTTTCAGCGGTTCTGAAAATTCGGTATACCTCCATGGCAGGAACTAGACCCCACCTAGTTATGGCATTTTTATAAGCAGCCTGTAAATGTGACAGGAAGTGGCCTGCAGTGAGGTCTGCAGCTGAACCCTCACAGATTTATCACCTCTGCCGCTCCCTCAGCCTCACTGCTCCTCTCACCTTAAAGCCCCACACTTTTTCATTTTTACTACTGAGATCCAGGATTGAGAACAAAGATTTTGTGTTCTTTCTGCAAGCAGAGACTGTCCAGGTGGAGGACGAGAAGGAACTTTACAAAAAACAAACTATTGGAGATTAGTTTAGCTTTTCCTACCAACGACCATATAGAGCTGTAACACCCCACCTCCTTGCTTGTAACCTAAGGAGAAATACGAAGCGACACTCATTAAACTTTAGTTATGCTTCCCCTTGAGGCACACACAAAGCATTTTTTAACTCTCTGTTAAAGACCTGATTGAGGGAACAACTGGTCAGCAGGGGCTGGCTTTCTTCCAGCAGGATTGCTGCCACACCAAGAAGCAATGAAAGACAAGGCTTCTTACAGACGAAGGCAGCATGCAGCTGATTCTGAGTACAGGTTGCAAATTATCTTTGGCCATTGCTTAAGATTTATAGTTTAGTCTGAATGCAAATCATTCTTTTGTACATTAATCTATCAAGGGTATTTCATTAGAAGGCATTTGCTGAAGGGAGGGAGAGTAGGTGCTCATAAATTGTGCGTGGCACTCTGATTGTTCAGCAGATCACCGGATAAATGAGTGGACAGCACCAGCCACAAGAAGCGGCTTTCTCCATTATGCTATTATTTCCTACTGCGGGGGCCTCAAGACACATGCTAACATTGTTACAGTGGCTGGGGGTGAACTGTTTATGAACCTGCCAATCTCCAGTCCACAGGCTCCATCCAGGGGCTTAGTGAGGGCAACTGAGGTTTCCTCGGGCAGCAAATTACAGTAAATAAACCAAGACACAGTGATTATAACTAATAAAAGAGGCAATTATAAAGCAACCAGAGGTTTTAAGAAGATTTATGCAAAAAGTAAAAACCTGTAACAGTCCTTATGCATAACTTGAAGATTTGTTGCCTTATTCATCAAACGGTTCTATTATGATAAGAGCTGCGCTGTGGTCATCTGCATTATTATGCATCTACATTGCATTGGACATGCTGCTTGAGATGTGCAACTCTGAGGCACCACAGTGTTGCACAATTTCCACGAGAGGTAAAGCAAACTGATAACATTACCTATTCCCATCATACGGTGTTCAGATACATCTTCTGCTCCGATGAAGAGTCGCTTAACATGGCAGAGCGAATGCCGGCTGTGGCTCTAACTAACCTAGTTTGACCCATTTTCTGATTAATTCAGGTAATAATCAACTGACTGCTCTTTGTTTGTGGAAAGGTAATTATAAAGTATGCAAACAAAACAAAATGAGAGATGAACGTCAACGCAAGTAACATAATCTGTCCCGACATAAAAGACATTTAGAATTGTTCAACTCGTTATTCAATTACTCATACATCATATGAAAAAGGGACTTCATTTAGATGACTGGACACAACGTCCTGTTTCCACGTCTTTACGTCTAGGGTCAACCAAAACATTTTCATGCAATACACATGGCAAAATAAACATCGTATGTTGAGACCAACGACCCCCAATGACCTCAAGTTCTTCTAAAAACTCAACCCTATAAAGTTAATTATCTAAAATCAACCTATTTATCTCCTTTTATGTATCTTTAACCGTTTTTACACAGAATTAATAACTGGATTGATTCGGTACAGCAGGAGAATTCAGTCATTTACAAACTGAACACTTTTCTATTGATGTTCTAATGCTTCAGTCAAACGTGCCAGTAGCAATGATAAACCAAGCCACAGTATATTATATGTGCTGTTTAGTGAGACTAGAAATTATGTACATTGAGATAGGAAGTGGAAGCTGAATTCTGCTGCACCATCACGATTCATTTCTCCCAACTTTACCATCCAATGGTTGTGAAATGGAAGGAAGTACAGTAGAATTTTACTTAAAGACAGTTAGCAGATCATCACTACTTTAGCAGTTTTCGGTAGGAACGTATAAATATGCTTTAAAAATCTCTAGACTTTAGCAGAAGCTCAACCAAGTTCAAATTGCTGCGGAAGCGAGCAGCTAAAATGACTGACATTTGACTCCAATGGGATGAGATCCACAGCAGCAAACTGAACACTTTAGTATTCTTTTCATAGTTTTGCTTAAATTAATAGGAGAATAAGAAGATGTCCCAGAATATTAGTCCAACTACGGAAGAGGAATCTTTGGAAAGAAAGGTAATTTATTTATGAACAGAAACAGTTTGAGCTGCTTAACACGTGTTAAATTTCCCATAAGAATAAAATATTTAGGATTTTTACATAAGCAGATGTTATGATCTGAAGTGATCCACATTAAAAATTATTTAAAAAAAACTTTCTTCAACCTACTGTAGGAAACATGGCAATAACATGTGTTCACATAAAGAACACACATTATTTGTTGTCTGGTATAGAAAATAGAACCTTTTCAGAAACACTAATCAGTCCAACACTTTTTTAAACATTTTTATTACTAAATTATTTAAAAACACACATGCATTGGTTACTTGGATTAAAATACAGGAGGTGTTTGAAAAAAGTTTAAATTAAAAAAAAGTGAAAATCTGTCACATTGTTTCTGCAGTTTGAAACTCTTTCAATAAGATACGAGCGTAAGAGAGTGAACTAGGCTTTAACCAGCTTTATGACGCATTAAAACTGCACGACACAGCACTGTCCTCTCCCCATCGGTTGCTGCACACCGACAGTCAGCTGACTACAAAGAATGATGCTCCAGTTTCCTCTCTTCCAATAAATGTGCTATTTCCTGTAATAAACCAACAAGTGTAAAAAAAAAAGTAAAACTTAAGTCAGAACACTCAAAAACGTTATCAAAGTAATGCTGTTTTAACACTATAGTTGGCCAAATATAAGCTACATGTCAGATTGCAGGTGGAGCAGATAGCCTTACTATAAAAATAAAAAATAATCATGCTACCATAAGCTTGTTACACTTCTTTTACAAGAACAGAATGACAACAAGCTATATTCCTGTGTAGAATAAACTCTTAAAGGTTGCTTGTATTTAGGAATAAATCTACCTTCTGGATAAAACTGTCATGATATTTACTGCACTGTTTTTTTGTTTTTTTTTTAATTCTAGGAATAATTGTTTCTACATACATTGCAATACAATGGGTTTAGTTTTACTCCAAGTTATTGCAAGGGTTTGAAGCCAATTTTGCAAAGGAAATTTGGAGAAAAAAAAAAGCTGAAAACTGATTTAACTTTACTGGCATTTGGTGCAAACTGATGCAATGTTAAATAATATTCTGTCAAAGTGTGGAAAAAAAAAAGAACACAAATGTAGGTTAAGAAAATGAATGTATACCAATGTGAAATTGAGTAAGAATAACCCAAATTTACCAAGTGATTTCAAAATTCTTTAAAAACACTTTCAGAGATATGACTATACTGACTTTAGTTTGTATGTCCTCAAACCCCAGTTGGCAGATGGCCGCTCACACTGAGCCTGGTTCTGTTTGAGGTTTCTTTTTATTAAAAGGGAGTTTTTCCTCTCCACTGTCGCTACATGCATGCTAGGTGTGAGGCATTATTTAAGGGTCAACAACAAAATGCAAGCGAAAAGGGTCACAGTAAGCTCACCCAGGAGCAGCATGTCTTGCAAATCAATGAATCGATGCCACCTACTGGTTTTCATAGATTGAAACTTTTAACCATTCTGACTATTGTCTCTATAAAGTGCCTTGAGATTACATGTTGTAAAGCGGTGCTTTATAAATAAATTGAATTGAACTGAACATAACTTTTAGGGTAAAGTTTTAAACAGTTGCCCAACATTCAGCTAAAATGATTGGAGGTACAGTTATGATGTTCATTTTCTATCAAAAATTGGTATTTGCATAATTATTCAGCTGCTTGAGCTCAAAGAAAACATAAAAACCGCAAGGTCGCATCATCAAAGTAATTGCAGTTTAATGACAACTAAAAATGGAAGTGAATATAAACACTTCCATGAAATGTGGTTTTACTGAAAGCACCGCCAGTCCTCACAAACCTCTAGAAATGGTCATGCAGAGGGAGACGTCTTTTCACACCACGAGGTTAAGATGAATCAACACCTCAAGAGCTTTGATGCTCATTTGTTGGCGCTGAAAGGCTCATTAGTGCTCTAACAGGACGGGCGTTGAGGTTTGTAAAGATCTCTCACGTCATTCATTAATAATTGATCCTTTAAGACTAATCTTGCTTCTTTACTCACTCAGATTCATAAGAAATTTAAATCTCTACTTAAATAAAAACAGAGCTTTAAAGATGACATCCTTTTGATGCCTGATTTTCCTTTATCCTGTCAGGAAACAACGAGTATGCCTCTCTCTGCGCAACACAAAGTAAGCTGCCAAATCAGGCATTAAAGAGCTTCTAGTTTGAAGATCTGCATTCAAACACAGCTTTTCTGGAAACAGAAAATGGTATGTCAGCCGATTTCCATCCCCAGCTGAAGAAGTTATCTCTCCAGTGATCACGTCAGCATCCCAAATATTGTTTACACTCAGCCGGCTATCTCAGCCTGGGACAAAGTTTGAATTCTAAATATGGGCAGACAGATGCACCCAGCAGTTTGGAGATAAGAAATGAAAGGGATTGCAGGCACTATACCCCCGCAAACCCCTGAGACGGGTTCACATTATGAGTGATGCACTCTGATTAAACCAGCAGCAACCTTTCATCAGGACCTGCCAGAAGGGACTTTCTACTGGATTTATATGGCAAAAAAATATGACCTGTAGATAAGTTTGGATATAATCAGAATTCTTAAAAAGAAAACTAGATGGTCAGCATAAACCCAAATGAATGAGGTAAAGAGAGAAGATCTGCCATGTAGGTTTTTTGCTAACTAATCCCAAAAGGCTGCAAATCCTATTTAAAACATTTAGGGTGACAATGTTTCCTATGCAGCCTCTATGCACAGCTCTAGAACAGGACTGACCATATTGTACAGGAGCTTGTTCTGCACACTTCACAGATAAATTTGTTGACTTGGCAACAAGGAGTCCGCGTATCTGTAGCTCATCACATTTATGGCTCTCTGTTCTTTGTTTCTAAAAACAAAAGAAAGGGTCAAGGGAAGAAATACAGATATAACATAAGGTGAAAAGCTTCCTATTTTAGACCAACCCAAGATAGCAGCAAACGCATTAATGGAGCTCACTGCTGAAGAAATACTCACATGCTTGGTAGAGCTCAGTCTGTTTTCTTTCTCCCTTCTTTCATATTTGTTCTAACATGAAAAAGACACTTTGAAACATGTTAGTGGAGAACTGACTGAGATAAAAGTACAGCTCAACTCTTTCAACATATAACGTATGAACAAACAGGATGCACAGTATTTGGGGTTGATATCCAAAAACAAAAAGAAGAAGGAAATTGAGATTAAGGCCTTAAATATACAGTGCTGTGAAAATGTGTCATGCTCTTGCTGATTTCTGCTGTTTCTGCTTTTTTTGTCCTATTTACATGTTTCAGATCAAACAGATTGTATTATCAAACACATTACATTTTGCATTTTTCAAGTGTTGGCTTATGGGGGATGTTTTTTTTTTTTTAAAGGGAATGATTTTTTAAACTATTTAAAACAACCTGCCTCTATGTGAAAAAAAAAACAGCAAACCAAAAGCATCTTATTCAAAAGAACCCTGAGCCATATCTCCCAGCACTACAGACTATAGCTGCTTCAGTTAAGGTCAGTAAACATAATTCAATAATAAAAAAATAAAAAAAAGATGATATTCATATGGTGAAACATCACTGCTGAACAAAAAGAAAACCATGACCAGTCTCAAATTTACCAAAACATTTTGAGGATCCCCAAGACTTTAGGAATGATATTCTGTGGATTAATTGGAAAAAAAATAAGACTAGTAGTGTGATGGTCTGGGCTGCTGCGCTGCTTAAGGGTGAAGACAACTTGCTGTCACTGCCCAGCAATTATTATTCTCTTTACCATTAAAACCTTGAGAAAGAATTTCTGTCCATCAGTTCATCACCTTAGACTAAAATAAGCTTTAATGACCCCTGCAACAGAGTGGTCAAGTCCAAATCAAGAAATCTGATGGAGATTACATGGCATGACTGCTCACAAGCTGTTCATGCTTGAAAAGCGGAGGGAAACTAAATACTTTAGCAAAGAACAGTGGGACAAAATTCCTATAGAGTGAAATAAACTCATTGCCAGCTCACACAGGTGCTTGATGGCTTGTCGGTGCTGAATGGGCCACAGCTAGTTGCTCTAAGGGGTTAAATATTTTTCCCCACAGTTCACTCATGCATTTAGCAGGCACGCTGTGTGACCCACACTCCATTTGCTATTCATTGTTAATGTTTTTTTAATAAAGGTTTTTTTTTTTATTTGAAACTTGTGTAACATTTGTTATCATTGTCTCATTTTTATCATGAAAAGAAGAAAAAAGTGACAACAGCTTCAAAACATCTAGCCTGACCAGATGGACTCTGCCCTTTGTAAGGCTCAATACTCTCTGGTCTAAAACAGAACAAACCAATCACAGGGCAGGAGGTGAGCCCAACAAGCTTCTTTGTAACCATAATAGTCAAGATAGTATTCATGAAGAAAAAGGATGTTTTTGTGTCACATCTGCAGATCTCTCATTGGTTCTAAAGTGTTTCCGCTGCTTCTGTTTCATTTCTGAAATCATGCTCTACCTGCTCCTAAGACAAAAATGGCCTGAATTAGTCTGGCTGACCAGGCTACAAAAAGAAAAAGCAGAACATATCGGGTATCGTTTAGACTGATGTCAGAATAATCAGTATCAGCCCTAGAAAATATATATATATATATATATATATATATATATATATATATATATATATTTATATCTTGTATACATCTACCCTTCTCATTTATATTGAGAAGGGTAGATGTTACACTAAAGCTGGATCAATGGGAGATTAATAGCAAACCGACAGGTTAAAAAAAAGAGAAAAAAAGTTCTGACACAAATCAAAATTCAGGGTAATTTCACTCAGAAAAACTCCTTATTGTATTATTATAATGCAGCTATGGCATCAGCTTCCAATTTAATGTAGCCCATGCATTATTCAAATAAAAAGTCCAACAGACCAAATGAAATTATGTCAATTTATCTGCTCTGGAGTACTCTTCACTCTTCACTTCATTGTTTGCATCTGGGGGATGAGAAAGAATTATATGCAGTTCATTGATTGGGATGTATGGCTGTGTTAAATGCACATTTATGCATTCAACAATCCTTTGCCATGCTATTTGGCGTCTTTTGATTTGGCCATCATGTGTGCCTTTTCATTTGGACTTTTTTTTCCCTCTTTGTATTTGTGTAATATGAGTTTTCGTTCCTCAAAGGAGAAATGCGGCGCACTCCCTTCTGTGCTCATCATTGTTATTGGTCTGCTTCCTGCAACCCGCCCTTTTATAATTGGGCATTCACAGATTCATGATCAGTTAAAGCTGGGTTGAGTTAGCGAGCTGATAACCAGCTTTGTGGTACAGCTGATCCTGACTGCCATTATTGTGAAGCAAACAGCTTGTGTTCAAACAGTAAACTAGTTCTCCCAGTAATGCTATTGCAGATACAACAGACTATGGCAGGCCATTTGACATTCATTAGTTTGACTGAAAAGGTATTTCTGATATCTCAAATACATATTCAGTCAGTGTGATGAATATCAAAACAGCCACTTAGAATAAGTAAACATTTCTAGGTATCTAAAAAGTAATTTTTACAACTACACTTTTGTGAGATTCTGAAATTCAGTTTCTTCTGGCAGAATTGTAATTTAGGAAATATGTTATTAAAGTTCTAACAAGGAATGTTAGTTTGGCAAGGAAGAATCTTATTTGGGTGATCTACAAATAGAAAAACATAGAGAAGACCACATTTAATAAATGTCAAAGTGGCCTGTCATAAAGGACTACATATAAAATTATGTATTAACTCAAGCAGCAATCTTGTCCACACCTTCTCCCTGTCCTGTGCAGCTGTACCATTGCTGCTCTTTCTTTTTAAAAAACATTCTCAAACTCACTGTATGCCTACATAAAAATCTGTAGTTCCAGTGATGTGAAAGGGTTCCTTTTCCCTGTTGTCATGGTGACTTGTTGAATTGGGGCTCCATTGATGATCGCGTTTTAGAGTTTTTATTCACGCGCATGACTCCGAGTGAACCTACTCAGAGTTGATTTAATTAACACACACATGCAGTTGTGAAACCAAAAAAATGTCCAAACTAAGACCATCAATTCAGACTCTATGGTCCTCCTGTAAGAATTTTTTGTATGAACAATTTTGTTCCTAAACCGCTTGCAGGAGGGATTTAGAAGGAAATGTTGAATTCACCATTTTCTCCTATCTCTAATCTTCTCTCAGGTAGGAACAAATTTTACGACTGCTCCAGACAATGAAGTAGGAGTCTTGCACAGTCAACTGTCATCCAAACTTAATTTTTCACTAAATGGATACATTTTTGTGTTACTTAGAAGCCAATGTCTATTTAGGCTACATCATAATACATTATGAAACTCTTCAATGAATAAAACAATTCTGTTTACTAATTTCCAAACTCAGTCACCACACCTGCAGCTGGCATGTCAGTATCCAAGGGACACTGGTTGTCTTTGTTGTCATTTTGTTAAAAGAAAGTCAGTGAGGTCAATGTGAGACCAAGATCTTACATCTGAAACAAAAAATGGATAGAGAGTTCAGCAACACAGTAAGACTTGCATTCATTTCACTGCATTGCAGCTTTGTTTGTTGTTAACTAAAAGGTGTTTGGGTTTGGGTCCGTCTGAATTCATCAAATCAGAGTTTTGAAGTCATAACTTTTATATTTATGTGTTGCAAAAGAGAGATGGAGCGTGCAATAGAGGGATAACAGACGTGGTCTAAAGATGTACAGTACACATTTGCGTGTGTATTAAAATGAGGTTTAGAAGAATGTTCTTTCGTATTGGTTAAGGCAAACTCTTGGACTCTTGGAAATATAACTCAAGTTATATTTCACCACTTCCCTCCTACAGTATTTTTCATTGACTTTTTCGTATCAAAGAATTTTATTATTATTATTTTCTAATTACATTTTTACTTCTGTAACAGACCAACCAGAACATTTACAGCTCTGGTAATTTATTTCCCACTGTTTGGCTTTTGCTTGTCCTTTATTTCTGCTACTCAGTTTTCAGTCAGCAGAACCTCAATCTCTGCACCTTTAAAGATTTTCTTCTTTATATAGAATTCCATTTATGTGAATGAACAAATTCTGACAAGCATGGAAATTTGCATTATATAAAATTATACACACACTCACTTATGCACAGGTTGAAGGCGTTTGGTTTACAAAGATCATTTCTTACTGAAGTTAAGAATGTTTTTGAATCTAATATGGGGCATTCAAAAGAGCCCATGGTAGTAGACAAAGTAGAAAAAGAGAAGAGAAAGACGATAATAAAGAAAAAATTACTATAGGGATGTTTCATCTCTATTGTAGAGCTACTGTGTGTAGCTACCACCTAAAAACTCATTCATATCCAGCTTACTGTCATTTGGCTTTAAAAGCAAAACATATCGATAGCCATCTTTCTCCCTTTTCAAATAAAGAGGAATTACAAAGGGTGTTCTCTGGATTTATTTTCCATGTTACAAGACTTTTGAACTTCCAGGACCAGCAGAGTGTTCTCGGTATCAACTATTCTTTAAAAATACCCCCTGAGCGTCTGTTCTTCAGCTGTTGCATCTTGTTTTTTTTTGACAACTTGGAAAAAAGATAATCGATTAGAGTTTCTACTGGTTTTGATGCAGAGGATTAATTTGAATAAGTCACTTTTTTTCACATTGATTATTTTGCCATAAAAATCAATAAAATCTCACCTGGAATTAAAATCAATTGCAGTTAATGTTAAAAACGTTGTCAGTGAGGATGACGTCAAAATAGGCTAACAGAATTTAACACATTAGGTCAAAATCAATGCGAATATCTTTTAAGGTTCAAGATGTTTACTTCCCTTTTACTCAGTAATGAGGTGTGCAAATATTTATAAAGTACATTAGTACAAAACGGCAGTAAGTTTTGTTACAGTTTTCTTGTTGCCTTGTCTGATTGTCTCTGCTTTCACAGCACATAGAATCAGCTGAGTCTGACTTCCCGCTCTGTGAATAAGCAGATCTATAGGTGAGTCTAATATCTTCACTCCAACAGGCTCAGTGTAGCACCACCACCTGGGACTCCACACCAATCATCCCTGATGGTCCACAACACGAATCACCCCTCATACTCTTGATGCTCACACAACCCCTTGGTTGGACCTAGGACTTGCCTTTTTATTTAAATGTAATAAATATTTAATTTGTGAACGTGTTGTGAAAGATCACAGGAGCATGCACAAAGGGTCCACTGCTGAATATGCAATGTTCTGATAAATATTTCAGTACTCTATTTCCCCATCCCCCGGTTGACTCACCAGGAACCTGGAGCAGATCCTGGTAAGAATTAAACATGTTTTCCCTGCAATATTTATACTGGAAAAACAGACAGAACCTTGCTGATTTGAGGATTTTAGGAAATCTGTGTGAAACAGCCCTGATCTTTTTTCCGTTTAAGGTCCTGACTTTAATGACACAATATATCTTCCAAGGACTCTCTCATTTGGCTTTAAAGAGTAGGACTTGACTAATAACAGTAATAAACTGCCTACTAGCATTACACGTCTTCACTGTTCAGCTCACATAAACAGCATCACACAGACTTTAAACTGTGCCTCTCTAATTTCCTCTCATTTGACCAACAAATGTCTACCAAATAAAGAACAAAACTTGACGGAAATAAAATGCTCATCATTTTATTTTTCTGGGCCGCTGAAACAGTTCATTGAAGCTCAATCTTGCATAATAAAAATCTCTCAAAGTGTCTAAGTTTGTCTATCATGACACAAATTGACTTCCTATACAAAGATCTGGGAAATGATAATTTTACTTTAAGATCTAGATAGGTTAGAAAGTCAGTTAGCCATTGATCTTTCCTAAAGTCAAAGATAGACCTTGTGACCAAATACAAAGGACAGGGTTGATGTCTGACCAAAAATCTATATTCTAACAAAGCCATGACTTTCTCCTAGTGTCACTTCCCTTTTTTAGGCATGTATCAGCAGTCCAACTTTTAAATAAACTTTTTAGAAATATTGTGTGTTTGTCATACCTTTGTCTTTGTCCTATTTTAGTTGTGGACTAATTAATCCCACTCCATCATGCCTTTTCTTTAGTCATTTTCCAACCACAAGTTAGCCCTATCACTGTGCTCGGATCTGGTGGCTGTATCCTCCGAAGGCCAGATTCGTCATCCAATTATGTTATAGCGCAGCGCCGTGGCCTATTCGGATTGGAAGACTTCTTCGTATGTGGCCGACGAATGCAGACTTCTTTTCAACCATTTTGAAGGAGTGTATCCTCATTCTTTGCAAGTCCAAGCAAATTGGCTGCTTCTTGCTCATAGGAATGGAAAAATGGTGATGAACAGCGGTGAATATAGTAAGTAAGTTAATTGTCGCATCTTAAATTAATGAAAAATGTTCTTTTAAATTGATGTTGAGTGAGATATATGCTGGATAATGTTTGGCTTATTGAAAGGTTTTATCTGTGACTGTGCAAAGGGGTTTGCACAGATTCCAATATCGGGTGAAAGCAAGAGATGGCAGGACCTGTTTGAATCCATAGCTAAGCTCTCTCCTTCTCCTTATTTTCACAGCCCTTCGAAGGACCCAGTCCTGGGTCCTTAGAAGACGCAGCCGCTGAAATAGAACACACCTTATAACTAGCTCCAGCTGCTGCCACTAATTATTCCCAAACCTTTCCACCTTTTTACTCCCTTTATATACCTGCCTCGCTCTCCACTTGCTGCCAGAATGTTTACTAATCACTCTGCTTGTATGTGTCCCAGAAATTGGTTACTCTGCCTGTTCCTGCTATTCAGCCTTAGTGGAAATGAAACAGTTTCCGGCTACAATCTTTTGGACTGCTGTAAGCCATGTCTGACCTTCTGGGCAGCTGTAGTGATGGCAATTTCGAAGCCCCGTGAACCAATGAACCAATTTGACACAATTGGCCAAAACCCGACACCATGCTCGGTACATTTGATAAAATGTAGAATGTGGCATCTGCTGGATGGCTATTAGAACTACAATTGAGCAGGTATCCTAATGTCTGCATTATTTCTTGCTGAAGTAATTTGTAGTCATTTAATAGTAGTGATAATGATAATACAAATAAATAATAAAAAAACAAGGTCTGACTTGTGAAATTACAGTATGATAAATAGCTCTTCTGATGGATAAAAGCATTGTGACGTTGTAATCCTGTGACTATGCCTCCGATTAATAATACGTCCTGATTTTCCCACTATGCATACATCTGTTTAGCTGACTAGTTAGTATGCATGCCTTTTACCCTGGAGGTTGTGCTGTGAATCCCGTTTTATTCCACAATTGCATACTGTTTTATCCGTATTTATGTTTTTCTTAATTTATGTATATTAGGACACTTGTTTTCTCAGTGTAGCACAGTATTAGAGCAGACTGCACCTGCAACTAAATAAACTCATTGATAAATTATCCTTGAAATTGTTCTGATAGTTAAAATGATTCAAACCAACGTTACTCCACGTTACTCCTGTGGTTCTGACTGATGAAAAGAATCGTATTAAAGAAGAAGCATCAATAACTAAATAATGCAGCAGATTATCTATGGTACTGGCTCTCCCTCTTTGTCCCTTCATGACTTTCTGTCATGTTGGGTTTTAAGCTCCGAGCCCATGCAGAACACCAAGACAGGAGAAGGTAAATCAGTAATACGGAATTTATTAAATTAATAGTGGACAACGAAAATGCAATGAAAACCAGGTCGAGGGCACACCGGCTGGAACAGTTACTGAGGAGGGAGAGCAGAATGGTGAGTTCAAGTGGAGTGGGAGATCAGAGACGCAGAAGCGGATGAGGTTTAATCTTACTGTTTGGTTGAATGGTACTGGGTTTAGGAGGGAGGTTGTGGATGTCAGGGGGCCCGAGTCTCTCCTGTGGGTCCAAGAGCAACGGAGGAGTGCGGCGGGAAACGGACAGGTTGGCTCAGGTTCGACGGAGACTCAGAGGAACGGTTTTGTTGCCAGTCATGGGAATCAGGGGTTTATAGAGAACAACGAAGAGTTGGATCTGGGAGCTTGGGCAACCAGTGGGTAAGATCCACGGCGTCACGAGGAGGGACCTGAGAACAGGAAGGTAGCCAGGTTCTGAACGGTGAGTCCAGGTCTTCCAGAGGATAACCTGAAGGCAACAGGGAAAAAAAGAGAACCAGATTACTAGGAGATCCAGGGCAACAAGGAGAAAACGCAGAGGAAAGGCTCAGGAGGCTCAGTGATACTAAAAGCTGGCAAACACTCGAAGGAGGAACTGACAGGTGCTCCTTAAGTACACCGGCTGATGAGGCTAGATGGAGAACACCTGTGCCGCTTGAAGCTGCACTGCATTCCATCCAGGACCTGGTGCCATCTGGTGGTGGAAGAGGGACATGGCGCACAAGAAACAAAAACCCACAAAAGACGACAGACACTTTATTCACTCAGTCAAACACACTTCACTTCAACACAAGACAACATTTTTCTTTATTTATGAACTAACCTAATCTTTTATTTATTTATATTCCTTTTAAACTAACCTAAAGTAACATATAATCTAGAGCATAACTGTTCAGATGTGCTGTGTGAATAAATATCTGTTATAAATGAATCAGTGGATGACTATGTGTCTCTATCTATTTTAGCTCTATCTGCATGTAACGAGTTTTTCTGAATCAATTCTAAACTAGACCGAAAACACATTTTTTTATTCTATGTTTTAGAATAAAACTAGAAATGGAATGAACTGCGGCTTGAGCCACAATTTTGATACCATTTGAAAACTTAAGTAGTATTGAAAAGCCCAGATTATTCGAATTTGTTGTGAATCTCAACACAAAGTGTGACGTAACGAGGCCTTGCAAAACAGTGGTCACATGACTGAGACGTGCTCAATCTACTTCTCAGCAATACTTCAACTTCAGAAAAGGTCGAAGGTTTGTTGACCCGACTGACTCGAGCCTAAAATCACTAGCTACAGGCCACGTCCGAACCTCTGGGCAGCTACAACCACGTCTGACCATCACTGCAGGTTCTAGCTGCGGCAGATCTTTACTGCAGGTTCCAGCCTTCGACTAATCCTCTCTCCCAACTAAAGCCTACTGCTTTCAGATACTCCGGTAGTAGTCTGCCTTTGCATAAACTGTCGGACTCGGTCCAGTTCACCTCCTGTACCTGCCTACCACTTGTCTGCACTATCCTCATCAATATAACTTTTAAACGTCATACTGTTGGCTTGAATTACTGGGTTTTTCCTACTGAAACACAAATGTTGTTTTTTCTTCCTTTTTATGATTGACTTTTGTGGATTTTATTCGTTTTATTTAAATCAAGCCTAACATAATTTAGGGGTGAAATCTGTACTTGCACAAGTGCTTTGTTTCTGTTGCTTGCACTGTACAGTCCTGTTTAGTACTTTTAAACTACCAGTTTTGCATATCTTTTAATCTGAATAGGCTATGAATATTCAAATATTTTTATGTCATATATGTATATATGACAGTTTGTGCTTATGTGCATTTTTTTTTAATTATGCTTGAAGCTGCATGTTATGTATGGATATATTCATTTGCATGTCAAGCATGTCAAATAACTAATATATCGATTTCAAAGAACAATGCCTGTCCCTTCATATTAGGGACTCTTAATCAACTAACAATACATTTAGAATTCAATCTTGAGTTGTAGTTTCACTCTTATTTCTCTAGAGAGAAGGTAATGAAACTTAGAGCTTTCTAAATAACATTAACCATGATTTTAACCCTCTATATAAAGATTAGTTTCTTCGTAAAAGCCCAAATGAATAAAACCAGTGTAAATAAGGAAGGACAGATACATGGTTTCAAGAGCAATGATCACCTTCACGGCTCCACCTGAACTTATTGGATTTACGTGCTTACAAGGAAGGCTGTGCAATATTCATTTTGGTATAGTGGAAAGTCTCATGCCAGCTTGATGTGGCACTTCAACTTGTATGAGACAAATTCATCAATAAAGCAATTGTTTAAGCTCCCTGTGGGTTCCTGCAATGGCTGTAAAATTTATGAGCAGCAGTACAAACAGACAGTGGATGGATCGAAAAGGGTCCCCTAGGCAGCCGGAAGAGAGTCCTTAGCAATAACAGCGCAATCAATCACATGCAGCACATGTCACATCCGACCCTAGGCTCCCCAGCAGCACATTCAGAACATATTCCCACATTCACATAATCGCAGCTATGTCATCATATCTAACTGTGAAACAGCTGGTGTGATGTGTGCCATGTTTGTACCGCCTCCCAGTGTTTATATGCTAATATCTCTCCATCCACAGAGTTGAGGCTATCTGTGCAAGGATTATTAAAAGCAAATACAGTTACATAATTATTCTTTGTGCGGCAGCCAGGCTTTGTTATTTTTGCATTTATCCCAACATATCTGAGTCAGACACATCACTTTACTGTAACATTTAGTTGCCCTTTGTGGGATTAAAATAGACATGTCATGTGGGGGCGTTTAAATCAAACCAACATTTTTTAGAGTGAAAAAAAAATTAAAGAGCTTGATCTTAATTTTCAACGCACCTCTTGCTTCACAACAGAGGCACATTTTATGAAACAGCTGCTCAGATTGCTGGGGCGATGAAGCTGAAACATGTACTGTGGTTATTTTGATCTGTTTTAGAGAATTACAGATAAAATGTATGCTGAGGACATAATTTGTTTTACATTAACCTTTACAAACAAGTTGTTTGCTGAGGCCCAGCCACAGCAGAGTCTTTGGTGCTAATCTTTGTGTGGGTAGATGAGGATGGTAAACAATATATCAGACTATTGTGCGACAGCAGTAGGGAGCCCAATATTCAAAAGCTTTAAGCTCTTTTGTTACTTAATCTTGCAAACCATATGCGATAGAGATAGATTTAAGACTCACGACACTTTTTTATTTTTGTGATTTTTCCACATTCAGTATAATTATTTTTTTGGTTTGTTTCTTTGATTTCTTCTTTAATGCTAACACTTCAATGTATTTTATTGGGATTCCATTTCAAAGAAGACACAACATTCCACAACTGGAGTGTTGTTGAGTGATGCATAAACAAAGCAGGAAACAAATAATTGGATTAAAGACCTGATCTGTATATCCACCATAGGATCTAGGCTTTGCTCTTCTATGTTTTCCTCCTCTCTGCAGGGTGTAATTTGGTAGGTGTGACTCCACAGGTGTCTCAAGCACACATCAGCAGAGCTTCATAAGGAGCTGGAGCCAAGAGGAAGGCCTCAGATATAAAGCTTTCCCTGCATGTTGAAATCTGATCCAAAAACTCCCGAGTTAACCATGTATCTCTCCGTGTTGCCCTGTTCTTACCAGTTCTGTCTCAGGTGTCCTGTAGCCGTTCTGGAGTCACCAAGGTTTTAAGTTCTGTTCCGTTGTTTGCTAGTTTGCTAGTTCTCTGAACAGGCTCTGCTATAGTCTTTCTCTAACCTCCAAGTATGCCCTATCATGGTATCTGGTCCTCATCGCTCCTCCGGCTTCGTTGCAACTGCCTCTCCACACTGGAGCGCTTTCTGATCCTCACCTGCCTAACATAGCAAAACCCAATGGAATCAGTCCACAGCCTCTTCTGCTTAAGCTCTGTTCTAGACCTACCTGTCGCCTTAGAACTCACCTCTGGATCTTCATCGTAAGTCTCATCCGATCCATTCATCTGATCCATCTGCGTTTTGCCATCGTAAACTCCCTTACCTCTCCTCCCCAGTGCTTTTGGTACTGTCATTTGGGACTCTGATGCCCCACCATCTGTGGTTGTTGCCTGTTTTAAAGTTTCTTTAAGCTATGACCGAACTATCTGACCAAAAAAGTTTTGAGTACAAGAACGCATTATCCCATCAGGGATAAGGGATCAATAAAGTACATTTGAAATTGAATTGGATTGAATTGATAACCATTTTGTAGGGACTTGATCAAGTCATGTTACTCAACAAACAATAGATAACATCAGTAGATATGAGATAAACTAATCCATTTATAATAAATGGGTTATATTTAAACTTTAAACAAAGCATAGAAAGAGAGTCCATCCAATATGGATGGTATTCTAACACAACTTACTGTCTTCCTAATTATTTGTAATTGACATTCAAACAATAATTAGTGGGCCGTACAGTGAAACAGTGGTTAGATCTGTTGCTGAACCCAGAACCTTCTTCCATGTTCTCCCCGTGCACGCGTGGGTTCTCTCCGGGTACTCCGAATTCCTCCCACAGTCCAAAAACATGACTGTTAGATTAATTGGCATCTCTCAATTGTCCCTAGGTGTGTGTGTGTGTGTGTGTGCATGGTTGTTTGTCCTTGTGTGTCTATGTGTTGCCCTGCGACAGACTGGCGTCCTGTCCTGGGTGTACCCCGCCTTACGTCCATAGTCTGCCAGAGATAGGCACTGGCCCAACCGCGACCCTGATGGATGAAGCGGTAGAAGATGGATGGATGGACAATAATTAGTCCTTTGCTTCTTTTTTGTTGCTGTATATCAGTCTCGAAGGGGTTGTAGTTCAACATAATTCATTTTAGTTTATCAAAATATCTTAAAACATCATATCATTAAAAGAGAAAGGAATTGCAATAGATTTACGTAAGAATAATATGTAGCACATATGTTTTACTATCATTCTACATAATATATAGAACAATAAAAATGTCTGCTGCAGTTTATCTGTAAAGTACGTATAAATATAAATATGTAATATCACATATAAGTTGTCGTCAATTAGTGCTAAATAAATAGACTGAACTGAAATGACAGTTAATCAAGGTTTACAATTGCTGTTGTCAACTGTTATCAACAGCTGTTAAGTGACCCTGATGGAATTATGTGAGTACATGATGAAGGATGATGAAGAGGCAAAACCTTGACAGTCAGTACAATAAGTTTGCTTTATCATCCATCGCCTCATGGATATTCCCTCTTTTATTGCAATTACTTATTCATTTATTTTAGCAGGTGCATCAAAGACTTCCCTTGAACCTTTCACAGTATTTCCATCGTTCACCATCTCCAAAACTGCTGCAGCATCCTGGCTTCATGGTAACTATTCTGTCCTTCCTCACCTATCCCTTCTATGAAGGGTTATGAAAGAAAATGATGACCGATTCACCAGTCTTGAAAAGTAACCAAGGTAAGTCACAAATATTTCAAGGTATAAAATGGATCCAACTGCACCATATATAACTT
>JAUZNJ010088665.1:4338-22803 GCA_034780135.1 Jordanella pulchra | reverse complement strand
TTTTTTTTTAGTTTTGAATGTCACCTGTGTCTTCAATCACAGCCAGAGCTTGTTCAGCACTTTGTTGCATGGCCATTAGTGCTTCCTGACGTCCCTGCAGGGCTCTGAGCTGTTCCTGCTGCTCCAGCATCTTCTTCAGCAGCTCATGCTGCTTTCGCAGATTCTCCAGCTCTTCCTTTTGGTCAGCACGAACAGCTTCTGTCCTACCAGCCTACAAATGCACAACCACGCCCCCACATATCAACATAATCTCTGAATGAATCAAAATCCAAATCAGTTGATAATTGCACTGCTATACTACAAGAGTACTAACTTAAAAAAGCAGCAAGACAGACATGGAGTTTTTTTATCCTTAGATTTTAAAGTTTAAGATGAAATGTTATAAACCAGACAAATGTATTCACTGCTATATTTGAAGCATCTGAAGACGGAACTTCTATGTTAAGGGAAGAGCTCTCTGCCAGTGACCCTGAGCCGACAGCAGAGTGCAGAGTCCCCACATCACAGTCACTCTCCTGGGCCTGTGAAAATAGTACCACTGAAATAGTTAATTAGGAACTTGTGATTCATAATAATTGCCTGTTCATCATTTCTTTAGCTTTTATACATGCTGAAGAAAACTACTGTATGCATTTACCCCAAAACTTGTAAAAGATTTTTAAATACTTGAAATTATTACACATAGAAAGCTAAGTTTATTTATTCCAATCTACCTTCCACCTCTGATTAAAGGCATCTTATATACAGCCCACATCTCCTTTGACTAACTTAAAGTTTTGTAGGATTAAAAGAAAAAGGAAATAAAAACTTACGACATAAATAGGAAAATGAGCACTTACAAGCACTTTCTGCAAAAACCTTAAATAGGACTTTTCCTGCTCCTTGAGGTGGTCAATGAGGTAAGAAAGACGTTCAACGTTGGCTGGAACATCATTCTTTTCCACAAGATCGTCCCTCATGGCACTAGCCTTACTGATGTAGTCACGAATCTGAACCAGTTTGCTCACCACCTGACACCGTTCAAAGCCGGGAAGAGCAGAGGGCCGTATGGTGGTAGTGGAGTGGTGGTCATTTAAAGAGAATGAAAAGGAAAAAAAAGCAGAAGAAATGTTAGGGGAGCATCTGTAGATTTAGCCGAAATGGGATACAAAAGGGCTGAAAGGGGACAGGCACAGTAGTCGCTGGGCGCCATTGGTGGCGTATTTATAAACTGGCCTATATACAGCTGCACAACCTCTCCCTCACTTTCATCCTAGTTTGGGTTCTTCTCTATGCAATCTAGAGTGCAGGGATGAAAAATATGCCACCATACAGTGACATGAATTCTGCTTTAACAACTTTTCACAATTTGTCACATAAGAACCACAAACTTTCACGTATCGTTCCAAGTATATGTGGCAGAACAACACAGCATAGTGAATCATTGCAAGCTGGAAGTCAATGATATAAAGATTTCTATGTTCATTTTCAAAAAGAAATTGAAAACAGGGGGATGATAAAGAAAATGAAAAGCAGAATATTAGTCCATTTAAGGTATAAGCACCCGACTGGTTTTCCATTTCTATTTTGAAAACTCAAACAGCACCAGGAGATGACCTGAATAACCAAATTCATGTTTTTAAGAAACCACCAATTATGGCAGAAATCTTGGTGTCATGGTGGACTCAGGACTGAACCTTCAGTGGCACATAAAGAAAGTTACCAAGTCAGTCTTTTATTACCCGAAGAACATTTCCAGGATTAAAGGATTAGTGTCCAAGCAGGATCTAGAAAGACTCATCCATGTGTTTATCTTTAGTAGAATTGATTAAAACAACAGTGTCTACATAGGGTCGCCTAAAATGTTCATCAGACAGCTGCAGCTGATCCAAAACACTGCTACCAGTGTTCTCACCAGAACTAAAAAAGTAGAGCAAATCAGCCCGGTTCTAATGTCCTTACATTGGCTCCTTGTAGCTCAGAGAATAAACTTTAAAATCCTTCTGTTAATCTATAAATCTCTGAATGGATCAGTACATCGATACACAACGGATTTGTTGCCAGTGTATCAACTTCCCAGACCACTCAGGTCTTCTACTTAAAGCCTACTCCGTACACCCAGAACCAGAACCAAATATGGAGAAGCAGCATTTGGTTCCTTTGCTCCACTTATCTGGAACAAACTCCCAGAAGACTATAAAACTTCTGAAAGCCTAAGGTCTTTTAAGTCAAAGTATAAAAAGCAACATTTGTTTAGAGCTGCCTTTAACTGTTAAGGTTAAACTAAAATATTATTAGTTTAAGGCTGTGGTCCAACTGTTTTTGTTTGTTTTAATACCTGCCTTTATCACTTTTTTTAGCTTTATTTGCTTTTACTTATTCTTCCATAATAATTTTTAATACATGTAAAGCACTTTGAATTGTGCTATACAAATAAACTTGCCTTTCCTTGCCTCTAGATGACCATTCAATGAGTTAGAAAATCTGTTCATGACAACTACTCTTAAAATCTAGCATTTTGTTTAAAAGCAACGAGCATGAAAGCCATTGTTGAAACACTGCCAGGAGAAGGTACTCTGCCAGAAGAAATTCAGGGAAGTTGGGTGGAGCTTATGGTAATAAAGGAATCATGAAAGAAAATCTGGTAAGGACAAAATAAGACTTCAACCTGGGGGAGAGGTTCACTGTCCAGCAACGGCACCATCAAAGTCCAAATCAAGATCCAGTTGAAAATGTGTGGCCATACATGAACACTGATTTTCATCAGTAAAGCTTCTAACACAGAGCTCGAGTTCTGTTTCTACATGTCTGTTTGCTGTCATTTCAGCAAACAGGATTCCACGAAATATTGACTCAGCAAGGCTACATACATATTTGCACATCACACATTTTTTGTATCATTATATGTAAAATAGTTTAGAAGCCATCCTTTTTAAAATGTTATTTCTGTTAAATCATTGTTTGTGGTTGTAACACGACAAAATGTGAAAAGTTAATGATAGGGTCTGTAACTAATTAGCCAATAAGAAACCCCTGATATTTTATGCAAGTTCTTTGAAAAACTCCTTTATAGAAGTATGAACTCTCCATGAAAAATAATTAGAGCACAATTCCTTCCACTAAATATTGTAAAAATATATAAAGCATCAAGGCATATAAATGCCTAAGAATGAGTTCAATTTCTAATGCTGGTGGAAGCATGATATCTCAGCTCTGCATAGAGCATTTGTTAACAAATGCCATTAATTATTGAGCATTTAGTCCAACGAACGCCTGTCTTAAACTGCCATGTCGGTGTGGTTCATTTACATACAGTTACAGTAGTCATCAATGAGCGGAGAGACACGGTAAAGAAAGAACAAAGTTTGTCAGAGTGCGGCAGACATGTTTTGAGCGAGGGGGTGCGACTTTAAACTCTGCACATTGAGCCTTGGTTTTTAAACTTGAATACTCAGTGGAGAATCTCCTGTGATGCTGCTTGTGCATCACATATACGGGTGTACAAAAAAAACCCAACTGTGATTATAAGGGTTCCCGCTTGGAATTTCAATATGTACAGAAAGTTTTTAAACCATTAAAATGTTTCTATGTAATTAATTAAAATGAATAAGTTAAAGTGCCAGAACTATTTTAAACGGGAAAACGTTACCTGGCTGCTGTCCACTCTCGGCTCTTGTCTCCCATACTCTCTTTCGATTAGAAGCCCTCTATCTGTGCCACCACGACTCATTCTTGAAGACTCCTTGTGAGGAAAAGCAGGGCTTGATGTTTCCCTGCACCCTGGACTCTTCCCGTCCTTGGAGGTAGCTGGGGTAGTTGGGGCAGAAGCTGAAGGATGGAGAGGCTCTTTGCCTTTGTTAGTGTTGACATGCAGAGGCAGGTAGTTGTAAGGCTTCTTGTTCTCTCCACCCAACTGCCGCTGGTTGTTGGCAGCTGTAACGCGTCCTTGGGAATCACTGCCGATACTCCTCTGATTAACAAAAGAAGAGGAAAAGGAGAAATGCACTGAGGGTTTTAGCCATTTATGTTTTCAAAATGTAAGTGGTGTAGATGTACGGGCATTTATCAGACGACTTATGTGCCAAACTTGGACCTAATTTCTGAAAAGTATAAAATTCAACCAAGTAGAATCTCTAGGGCAGACCTAGAAAGAGGGGAAAATTTAACCAGGGTTCACCTGGGAGCATTTTAGAATAACATGGCCTTTTGCTGTCAGTTGTCAAACTATGCAGCATCCTCACTGCTCCAGTGTGTATCCGCCCCAGTACTGATGGGTCAACTAAACCACTTTCCTTGTTAGATACTTCCTGTGGCACAAATTAACAACATACTCACGCTACCAAAAATATTGTTAAGTGCTGTGATGCTTACCTCATCCAGATCTGTGAAATTTATCCTCTGGCGTAGCTTATCCAGTTCAGCCTGGTCAGGAACAGACATTTGGGTAGTGTATTTGATATGAGGAAAGGAATGAGGAGTGCGAGCCCTCCTGCGGCCCGCCCCCGGGGTGGACTCTGGTGAGATATCATTAGTCAGTCGACTCTCCACCACTGTTGTTGACAGCTTTTTCTTGTTCTTCTCTGAAGACCGATTAGCCTTCTTTTGCTGGATCCCCCAGTTCTGCTTGAACACAACAAAAAGCATTGGTGATGTTTTTTGGTATCATGTGAAAAAATAAAATAAGGATAATGACTGATGCAGGCAAGCACTGAGTTAGATCAGTTAGAACTAAAGAAGCCTCTTGGATAAGGTGTGAAACATCTGTTAGAAACCTTCAGGTCCAACTACCTAAATTGAACTTTACAAGCTTAACCATGACCTGGATGACTTAGAACCTTCAAAGATACTCATAGGCCAAGAATATAACATTTCACTAAGTACTAATCACCAAAATATAAGACTGGAAAAGTTTTCTAACCACAAAAAACTAAACCTGCAATATTTCTGAAACAAATAAAGTAGCTATATTAGGAAAGTGATGTGTCAATTTTTGTTGATCCGGAATTAAAAAGTGATATGTTTATTGACTTTTGGACGCGGCTGAAAAAACAAAGAAAAAAAAAAGCTGCCTTTTTCAGCCATAAGAACAAGATTTGGACCACTGTCATTGAAAAGGCTTGCAGCATTAACGCTTGCAGTGTATTAAATTATTTAAAAACAGACTTGGAATTACCAAAGCCTGTTTTAGAACTACTTAAAATAACTGGATGGATGTGGACCTATTTCATCATCAATGCTAACCCAGCGTGATGATGTCACCACACACGTGAAGGCAGGGGCACAGAGGCTATGCAGGTTGCCAGCCGGGGGTCAGACTCAGCTTTTTTTGGCCAGTGGGAAGGAAGCTAAATGAAGATAGTTAGCAGGTCGATGCGTGTTTGAAAAACCCGGGTTAACCCGCTAATGTCAGTGGGAAAGAAGTTATAGAGATTACCGATCCATTTTTTTTAATGATCCAATCCAATAAGATACATTAGCTTAATATACATGAGCTGAACTTATCAACCGATACCGATCCAATACCACTGTTGAATGAATTAGCCATATATCTTGCTATGTGAGTAAAGACATAATGCTAGACATGAAAATAGCTAAAAAAGGGTAGCAAATTAACATAGATAAATCATCACTAGCTGCTGTTTGCTCCGTATCATATGTAATCTGCCTTGTAAACATAAAATTTAAGTCACTAGATCATTGTAACTATAATGATGTGCATGATATCAATAAATATAGAAATGACTCTATCAGAAAGCTGGATAGGAACCATTCGTCCCATATCTGATCCCAGGATCAGATCGGTGCATCTCTAGTTCTTGACTGACTAACATGATCTGTGGGTTAAGTAAAAGACTACAAGTCAATTACATAATTAATAAAGAGTCAACATAGAGGCAATACATGAATGTTTGTAAAAATATATCATAGGTACAGAAAGAATTTAGCAAATTAACATAGGATAGATATTGGTTTTTCAAAATATGAATAACTGTTATGGTTATTTTTTCCAAGAAATTTGATACAATATACTGCTGCTGGACTGATGGACATGAATATTTAGCATAGGGACTGGAGTGACAGACCAATGTGGAATATGCAGCTGAAGTTTTGGAAAAGTAATCTGGATAACAGTTTAGCTACATATGCTACATTTTCAAAACCCAATTGGTTTGTGTGAGAGAGGTTGTGCAGGTAAAACCAGTTGGTTTCAAGTATCTTTGGATCATGTTCACAAGTGAGGGGAGACAGATGGGTGCGGCTTCCTGTATATTGCAGATGCTACACCAATCCGTGGTGGTAAAGAGAGAGCTGAGGCAAAATGTCTTGATTTACCGGTCAGTCTACGTTCGTACCTTCACTATGGTCATGAAATCTGGGTCAGGACTGAAAGATCGAGATACCAGATACAAACAGCTGACATGAGATTTCTCATGGGCTGGGCACTCCCATAGGGAAAGGGTGAGGATTTCATCCATTTGGCAGAGGCTCAGAGTAGAGCTGCTTCTCCTTCACTTCGAGACGAGTCAGCTGAAGTGGAGAATCTGAGATTTTGTGCCCCTTTGACCGGGTCCCAGATAAGAGGAAGACAACAAATACCAATACTATATGCGATTGGCACCTTCTGCAAAGTCCTCACCATGTTGTTCAGTCTGTCTTCCAGGCTGCCATTGGGTGCTGTCCAGTTGTGCAAGTCTTCTGCATCATCATCAAACGGAGCGCCTCCGGTTGCCATGTCACCCACTTACAGCAGCTGGTAATAATAACAAACAGCATAGAGGTCAGCACGTAAAAGAAATTAAAGAGCAGTTAGAGAAATTGCTTTATTTCAAACACATATTCATCGGAAACAAACTGCATCTCTAAAACTTTATTTGTATAACACATTAAAAACGGGCAAAAGGTTAAAGATCAAAACAGCCCTCTATTGAGTTGTAATATTCAAATTGTCGCCAAAAAAACTGGCTATCTAAATGACCAAACTGAAAACACCATTACATTACTGCTAAAACAAACGTTAGAATATAACTTTGAAGTATTGATGTGTTATTTCTTATCGACAACTAAGAGAACAAGCAAGTTCAGGTTGGTCGCTGAGCTGTCGGTTAGCTTTAGCTGCTACGGGGCTGTGATGGCCCGCTCCGATTCCCGGGGAACCAAACTGTCTGCTGCCTTACAAAAAAAGAGAGACTAGCAATAGCTTCCAGTGAGGTCCTCCGTTACCAAGTAAAAAGTGAAAAAAACCGCCATTGTTACAGTCACTCCTACCAGTTAAGATCAGGTTTGATGCTTTGTTAACTTCGCTAGCCAAACATAAGTGACCTATCTATGACCAGCAATTGCCATGGCAACAAACAATCAATTTTTTACGTCAGTAAATTGTATTATTAGTGTTACGCTCACCCTAAAACTTTGCTAACAACTCGCTGAAGTTGTCAGTCTTTTTATTTAGGTAGCTAAAACCCATTCGCTTGGACCCAGCTTGGCACGACAGAGACAAATTGAAATGTGTCTGTAACAAAGTATATGATACAAACATTCGTCTTTTATAATGCCCAGAAAGATAACATCATTTTAATTGGGTACCGTTTGTATACTTAGCAAAGCTAATAAAAGTTAACATTGGTCAACGTAGGTATTAGCTGACTTTAACAATGTACAAGTTTAGAAAAGGGAAAAATGTTACCGTTTAAAATAATAGTGAAGAAGTCACAGTGAAGGGCCTCATATATTAAGGTGAATGTTGTATCCCTTTGTTCTCTTCTATGAATAAATATCGTCCATGGCTCTCAAGATCGAAACAAACGAGTGTTAGCCTGATGCTAAAACTCCGCAACAACAGGTGGCGTGGTAACGGTTGATCGGGCAAAACCTAACGGATGCTGTCAACGTGCATACCTTACGTCACCGCTACCGTCATGTTGTGGGTGGCATTTTATTAAACCACACTACTTTCCCCTGTTCTGACAGTCATGCAATGGGACTGTTACGTTTTTTTGTGATAAAGTGATACATTCATTGCTCATCTGTTTCACATAGAATAGGAAGTAAATAACTAAATAAATAAATGTAGCCTATTTTAATTTACTTAGACGCCTGCAACAAGTTATCGTGGTAACCAATGGTGGCACAAGAGTGCCATCTACTAGTACAAAATATATGTCCGAATTCTGAAAAAATAAAGAAAAGATTTGAACAGTTTACCAATATTAAAACAAAATATGGGATTTTTTTCCCCATAAAACGTGTAGTTGTTTTTATCAACCAACTAAAGTTTGTTCCACATGTCTTTATTTGGGTTCATATCTTACCAATCCATGATCAAGAGCTGTGTTCCAAGTTGTGAGTGCTCTGTAAAACAAAATATTTAGTTATTCTCTCTACTGATTTAATACTATGGATTGCTTGTTAAAGAAATCCGAATACTATAATTATACCAACCAATAAATAATAATGATGATTATAATATATAATGCATATATTTAAATACATTATATAGTGTATAGAAAATATAATGAAATGTGAGTTTTCTCGTGTTAGATGTACATGTTGAACGGATAAATATAATTCAATTTCATTTATAAAGATAAAAAAATATACATTCGAAGAAACATTTTATTTTATTAATCTACCGGTTTGAAGCCGATCCAGTAGGGGGCAGTAAGTCATCCTACATCAACCTGTCAACCGCTGATTACGTCAAAAGAAGTAGAAGGTTGTCGTTCGATAGTCGTTTTAACTTTAACGTCGTGGATTGTGGACATTAGAACTGGAATAAATAACGCATTTACGCGAGGCTCGAACATATAAACTTCTGCTTGGCAGATACAGAACGTCAAAAACAAGATCTCTGTTTTGTTTTCCGAAATGAGTGAGTTGTGCCATCGTGGTTTATTTGGCCTCTGAAGCTAACGCTAGCTAGTCTTAAGAGTGAAAGCTAGCTGCATTTGCCTCCATATTCCAACTTAAGGGGACTCTGTACATTTCCTGGATCTACAAGCTTACTCCGGTAATCAGTGTAGAAAGCAATGGGCTCTTCTAAAAAGCATAAGGAAAAGAGCCGCGAGAAAGACGCTGAGGAGCGCCGTCGTGAACATAAGAAACATCGCCACAGAGACAGAGATGCTTCAGATCGGGATAAAGACCGGCGAAAACGCTCCAGATCAAGAGAAAGAAGCAGACGAGAAAGCCACAGTAAGACCGAAAGAAGCACTGGTGAACCTCGAGTAAAGAGGGAAAAGGTTGATGCTGGATATGAGGAGAGCAACACCGAGACACAGCCTCAGAGCGCCAGCGGAGATGCTTCTCTCAGCATCGAGGAGACAAACAAACTCCGCGCAAAGCTAGGCCTGAAGCCCCTGGAGCTGAACGAAGGCAAGAAGGAGCTGGGGACCAAAGAGGAGCCCATGGTGGCTGAGACCATCAACCCTGTTCTGATCCGACAGCAGAAGGAGATGAGAGAAAAGCTTGCTGCTATGAAAGAAAAACGCCTGCTTAATCAAAAGTTGGGTAAAGTCAAAGCGATCGGTGATGATGATTGGCTGGATGACACAGCAGCTTGGGTTGAAAGAAGTAGAAAGATGGCCAAAGAGAAGGAGATGGCAGAAAAGAGAGCCAAACTCCTTGAAGAGATGGATGAAGAGTTTGGAGTCAGCAACCTGGTGGAAGAGGAGTTTACTCAAAGCAAACGAGACTCTTATTCAGCACAGGACCTGAAAGGACTCAAAGTCCAACACAAGGTGGACTCCTTTGCTGAGGGCCAAACAGTTATCCTAACTTTACAAGACAAAGGCGTGCTAGAAGAGGAGGAAGATGTGCTTGTAAACGTGGGAATCGTCGACAAGGAGAAAGCCGAGAAGAATGTGGAGTTAAAAAAGAAGAAGCCTGACTACAAGCCCTATGAAGAAGAGGAGAGTGTGGACGATATGGTTGCCTTCAAGCCCCAAACTGTACTCTCAAAGTATGATGAAGAAATTGAAGGGGAGAAGAAAAAGAGCTTCCGGTTGGGTGCATGGGGCTTTGCAGATGGAGAGCGGGAACGTGAGCTCCAGGCAATGAAAGAAACACTGCGAAATCAGGCCCAATCCCTGGAGATGCCGGCTCTTACCATTGCTTCTGAATACTACACTCCCCAAGAGATGGTTGGCTTCAAAAAGACGAAACGCAAAGTCAAGAAGATCCGTAAGAAGGAGAAACTCACTATCGCAGACGAACTTCCAGATGACACCCGCACCACCGATTTTGGCTCGAGGGTACGAGGAAGAGGCCGCAGACAAGCGGAGGAGGAGGAGGAACCAGGGAACGAAGAAAAAGGGAAAGATGGCAGCAGTGGGCCGCACGAAACTCCCCAAATGTCAGATGATGTTAGGATGGCAGAGATGGATATAAGCGACGAAGACGATTATGTTCCTCCTGAGCCGGCTGTGATTGAGGAGGATGAGGCAGAGCAGGAGCTACAAAAACAGTTGGAGAAGCAGAGGAAGCTGAGGCAGAAACGGCTCCTAAAAGACTCTGGCGAGAAGGTGGCAGAGAAACTTAAAGTGCTGGCCAAAGTAAATGATGATAATGACCCTGACAAGAAGAACAACATCGTCTTCAATGCCACCTCAGAGTTCTGCAGAACTCTGGGAGATATTCCAACTTATGGACTCTCTGGCAACAGGGAGGACCAGGAAGATATCATTGATTTTGAGCAAGAAGAAGAGAAAGATGATGGTGGGGGTTCAGACTCTGAAATGGATGAAAACGTTGGGTGGAGCACAGTTAACCTGGATGAAGAGCAACAGCAGGCCGATCTGTGCACAGCCTCAGCCACTATTCTGGACGAAGAGCCCATTGTCAACTCGGGCCTTGCAGCTGCACTGAAGCTCTGTACAAACAAAGGCCTGCTGGACACTCAGATGCAGAAGGTGGCTCGTGTCAAAGCACCAAAAGCGGCCTTGCCCAACGACAATTACTGCATCGAAGACAAAATGGGCTTTGATGATAAGTACAGTCGCAGAGAGGAATATAGAGGGTTCACGCAAGATTTCAAGGAGAAGGACGGCTATAAGCCCGACGTCAAGATAGAGTATGTGGACGAGTCCGGGCGGAAACTCACTCCCAAAGAAGCTTTCAGACAGCTTTCACACCGATTCCACGGGAAAGGGTCTGGAAAGATGAAAACAGAGAAGAGGATGAAAAAGCTAGAGGAAGAGGCACTGCTAAAGAAGATGAGCAGCAGCGATACTCCTCTCGGGACGGTGGCTTTACTTCAAGAGAAACAGAAATCTCAGAAAACACCATACATTGTGCTTAGTGGCAGTGGGAAGAGCATGAATGTAAACAATATCACAAAATGAGTTCCTGGGCTGTGGTCTACCATAGAAACACACAGAACTCCATGCAGACATCCTAGATATGATTCTTTTTTTTTCTGATTATTTTCTGTACTAGCTGGTAGAAATGTACTTGTGGATATAAAAAGAATGTTGAATAACATCAGTGCAAGTGTTGAACCTTAATTTGTGTTAATTTTATAAAGCAAAAGAGCTTTATTTTGAAGTGCAGGACAGAATCACTGATATATGATCTTGGATTTGCAAATGTGAAAAATTAATAAAGTTTGGTGAAATTGTACAGCTTTTCTGTGGTTTAACTCTTCCTACAGGTTGCATTGTTTTTTGCAGCTCAACTGATACTGCCAAACCTGTTAAACTAAATAAAATCCAGACATGAACAGCAAGTGGGCTTAAAACAGTTTGATAATATAATAAAATTTGAAGCTGTCTTGCATTTAATTAGATTTTTTTGCTGTTTTGTACAGCCAAAGTACCTTTTAAAGTGTAAGGTTTTTATTGTATTAAAAAATCCTTATTAGGAAACTCATTATGGTCTGTAAGATGGAAAATAAAAACTTGACAACAGGAGCTACATTTCCAAGACAAAATTGATTAAACAGTAATGACATTTTACACCAATAATACAATATGAATGACCTTTAACTCTTACTTTCCACTGAGAATAAGTTGCTCTGCAACAAGGAAACAAAGTTAAAACATACATATAAGACTTATTTATGTATGATGAAATAATTTAATCCTTAAAAAAATATGATTTTTACCTTTACTGAAGAACATGCAAATATAAGATATTTTAGAGTTTAAAATTAAATGTCAATTGTATGGATTTTATAGTCTAGTTTTTTTATCCTGCCCATAAGTTAAAAAGACTTGGCTTTTGTTCTCCCATGATCAATTTCAAAGTAAAGGTTAAAAAAGGAGGCGTGTCTAGCTTACACCCTTATTGTTGGCATAATACTCGAATCATTTCTGTTGAGGTCTTATTTTTTAACTCATCGTATAATTTAGGTCCAAAATTAAGTTCTGTTTAGTTTGCTCACACATTTTATGATGGGGGTAGTTTCAACGGAACTAATATAAACGATTAAGAGGTTGACCGAACACCGTTTCGATGCACAACGTGTAGCTAAGCAATTAGCTAAGCTAACGCCTCCAGAGATACGCCTTTTGAAAACGCCTCTTCTAGCTGGAGATGCTCCTCGACAGGTAATATGCATGATTGAGCTATTTAAATAGGAAAATTGGCACAGTACCGCCGCTTTGATGGAATTAGTAGCTTTCGCTGAAAACGAGGCTCCAACTTGTTCTGCGGTTTAGCTTGCTATGAGCTTAAAGGCAGTCAGAGTTTAAGTAGCTTTGATGTGAAGAGCTTCGGCATCTATTTTCTCGGTGTAACTTATCCCCTCATTGTCCAGACCGTGTTAATTTGATCCTGGAATGTCGTCTTTGGAAATAGCTTAGATGTTGATTTTGTTGGCTGCTATGACTACTTTGCGGGTTTAAGACTATTAAAACTATACAGCTTTGGTTTTCACTCAACAGGTTTTAACTTGCTTATTATTTGACTTGTTACGAACAGTGCCTTGCAAATTCTGAAATGCACGTAATAACTGGCGATGCAATAAAACTGAAATGGACAACAGTAAAGTAAAATCATAAAATGCAAATCTTAACAAATTATTTTAGTGTAATAAGATAATGGAAATGGCAAAAAAAAAAAGCTTGTTTCTAGAATTTTTTTTTTGAACATATCAGTGAACTCACAGCATTTTTACGTGTAAATTAACGCAAGAGCAAACATTTGCTTATTAGAATAAATGGTTTGTTTGAGAACAAAGAAACGCCGTCATGAAGACCAGAGAACAGACGATACGGGTCAGTAATCAAGTTGTTAAGAAGAATTAGATCAGAGGAAAGTATTTCTAGTTTAGAATTTTCCACAGATCACAGTTTTATCCATCATCTGTTAGGGGTGGGGGTTAAGATCAAGATAGGTGGTGTTAGGTTTGACAGCTCTAACAGGCTGAACGACTGTTGTGGATTATTTACTGGGATGCATGTAAGAAAATTATATATATTTTTTTGCCTTTTACAGATTGTTTTTGTGTTAAATTTATTACCATTTATTCCTCTGCAAAGTAGAGTGCCCAATTTCTTCTCTCAGTATTTTGTTTATGAGCTGTATTGCTCTGTAAGATTTTTAAAGCTTTTTAAAACTTGCTTAAGGATACATCTAATTTGTCAAATAACGAAATAAAGATGCAATGGGTTGTGCATATTCAATATGTGCTGTCACTCTCCAGGGTTTAAACTTGTTTGGTGAAAACCCAGGTAGTTGTGATGTCGGAGCCTAAACCTCCCACTCCTACGACACCAACCCCTGAAGACTCATACAAGGGTTGGCTCTTCAAATGGACTAATTACATAAAAGGTTACCAAAGACGGTGGTTTGTTCTTAGCAATGGATTGCTTTCTTACTACAGGTAGGTTATACAATTCTTTTTTGTAGGATAATACATAAAGCCTGTAATATAGGAAAAATCTTAAAGTTGTTTTGTGTGCAAACTTGCTTAGATTCTCTTCATGTTTAAATTGAATCTAAAAAAGTAGGAAATTACAAATGCAATACATTAGAATGTTTTTTTAAAAAAAAACGTTTATTCATTTTAAGAAAACTCAAGTCATATCCAAGTGAGGGACCCAATGGAAACTTGGGCCAATATTTCTATAAGATTTTAATATCGCCCTTGTGAATAACCACAGGTAATATATATTTCACAACATTTCAACGCAGTGAATAAAGACCATACTGCTGACATCACTTCTTGGCAACACTATAAACAAACACCATATACCCAAACCCCTCTATACTCTAAGGGATTTCAAATAAACATTGGTTATCCTTATCAGACATATATTGATATGTTAAAAAAGGCTTTAAACATTGGCCAGTGCTGATGTTAATGCAACTATCTGTCATGTATCCCTTAACCATTTCTATGTTAGTTTTAATGGTAATGTTATAATAAAAATCCAAAAAATGTTTTCTACAATAATATTTCTAGAATTTTACTCTTAAAAAAGTAATTTAAATACAGAAATCTCCTGGTCTATACAGACATTTTATCATTCAACTATTGGCTTAGTAAAAAGTACTTTTAATATCAGCTCAAACTTTAGTTGTAACAACGGACCCTCACGAAAATGCATATTGCAGTTTATTAAGATGTACTTGTGGTCATTAGTTAAAGCTGAATTAGAATCATATTTCAAGGAAAATTACAATTATATTTTACTGGAAGTAGAACAATGAATGGTGGTTTGAAAAAAGTAAAATGACTTTTGACATGAAAGTGGATCAGTGGTAGGAGTGTCTGGCACTTAACACCACGTTTCTTAGCATTCTGTGTTGTGGTGTATGATTCTGTTTACATCTATAAGAGCAGTTTGATTAATGTTGTCAGTGTCACTAAAACAGCACTGTATAAATTTAGTCCATTTACCATAATCTGTTTTTGTGAAAATTGTATCTCAGGATTCCTCCTAATTTTTTTGTTGCTTTTAAATTATCATATTTGTCTCTATAAAATGGGGGTGTTTTAAAACTCTACTTTAACTTTTTCCAGATCTCAGGCGGAGATGGGTCACACCTGCAGAGGCACGATTAATTTGGCCACTGCCAACATTGCTGTAGAGGACTCGTGCAATTTTGTCATTTCCAATGGAGGGGCACAGACTTACCACCTGAAGGCCAGCTCTGAAGTCGAGCGTCAGCGATGGATCACTGCACTGGAACTTGCTAAGGCAAAAGCTGTTAGCTTGCAGGATGAATCTGGTGAGATAAAGTTGGTTGATGGTTAAACAGTGAGTTTTATTATCATCAACTGAGATAAATCTGAATTGTTCTATTTGTCTCTGTAACCAGATGACTCTGGTGATGAGTTCTGTGTAGTCGCCCCCGTTTCAGGACAGGGCGGTGCCTCTGATAACTTAGAAGTCCAGTCTACATTGCGAACCCTGAGTAGCAAGGTGGAGGACCTTACCACCTGCAACGACCTAATTGTTAAACATGGCTCTGCTCTCCAAAGGTAAATGTTTACGAAATATTGTCCAGCAGATACAAAGAAAATTATCTTTTTGATATACTTTCTTCATCTAATACCTATTTTCCTGTTTCACACAATCAGGTCTTTATCAGAGCTGGAGGGGCTGCAAGTTGGAGCGGACATGGGGGAAAAGATCAGACAAGTCACAGAAAGAGCCACTCTTTTCCGAATCACTTCCAACGCCATGATAAATGTAAGGTTTAGTCAATTTAGAGTGTCTCAAACTGGTGCTGAGGTGCGTTTTTCTTTTTCTCTGTTTCTTTACTGACATATTAGTGTTTTTATCCTTAAGACTTGTAGAGACTTCCTCTCCATAGCCCAGAGCCACAGTAAGCGCTGGCAGAAAGCCCTGCATACTGAGAGGGACCAAAGGATTCGTCTGGAGGAGACTCTGGAACAACTAGCCAAACAGCACAACCACTTGGAGAGAGCCTTCAGAGGGGCTACAGTTCTGCCACCTTCATTGAGCAATCCCATTTTAAACATTAAAAGTAATGGTCTCCTTTTGGATGTCTGTCTTTTTAGGCTAATAGAAGGGTTTTTATAATGTTTTTAAAGAGGAAATGTTATTTAATCATTTTAGTTGGGGAAATACCTTTTTATTACATCATCTACAAGCTTAAAGAACTGAATTATTTTCCATAATGATAATATTGACAACATGCTTTCTTACATTTTTGACATCAAATTCTGTCATTTTTCATACATTTAAAACACATTTCAAAATCAAAGACTAGTTGTTCTTTAACCGAGTTGGGTTGTGATGCCAAACAAATTGTTGGCACTTATGGCTCTGTGATTTTGGCCTCTAATTTATATCCATTTCATCTTGATTTTCCTTGTCACACAAACAATTTCTTATAAATATATCTAGACAAGTATGGTACTACTGAGAGAAAGAGTTGGACAGAAAGCTCAAACCTCCAGACGTCTCTTATTATATACGTTTTCTACAGACTACTTTGAAGAAAGTAAGAACTGATAAATCATGTTAGAGCATCAACTCTGAAGTGAGTACATATCATCCCTCTGGGTGCTTCTAGATCAATATTTTATATGGAACGTCCCAGTGGCTCTATTTTACACCACACTACTGTAGAGTATAAAAAGACTAAAGTTGAGAAGCTGTGAACGGGTAGAATAACCTGACTAAAAGCACTGCGTTCAGACAGATAATAAAACCCAACTAGCTAACTATAATGTACTTGAATTTCCAGGATGTTGTACAAAATATGAGGAAAACTGAAGCATTTATGAAATATCAAATACTTTCCTGTATGAACCTTATACCTCCACTGACCTTTGCAGACCAGCTGGGATGTCAACCAATTCAGGTTTTGTTTTTCTAATTTTAACATTTAAGGTGGTATCTCAGTAAAAGGCGATGCCAGTGATGAGGACGATGACAATGAGTTCTTTGATGCAATGGAAGACCCCACAGGATTCATTACTGTTCCTGCTGACCCCAAGTACCATAGGTATCACCTATTTCTTTTGTTTTCTTCAAAATGTATTTTTCTGAGGTAGGTTTTCCAGTGACGCTTGGTGTTTTCTCTCCATCTGTTCTCCAGGAGATCTGGCAGTAATGTCAGTGGGATAAGCAGTGAGATGGGAATGGACGATCAGTCGGTGAACATGCTGACTTTTGTTATCTAATCAGCTCTCATTTAATAAGTTAGATTTAGAATAACGTTTCCAACATTTCTCCTTCTCTCAGTTTGATGAACTCTCCTTGGCATCCAATTCAGAGTCTTTGCCTCTTGTTGAGCTGGAGCCAGTTAGGCAAAGACGGACTCGTATTCCTGACAAACCCAACTACTACCTTAATTTGTGGAGCATCATGAAGAATTGTATTGGAAAAGAGCTCTCAAAGATACCAATGCCTGTAAGAAGTTGATCAACTTACTGATGTCTGATGTCTTTATTTTTTTTTTTACTTAGCTTAAGTAATAGGACTAAGTAATTGTACTTTTCCCTTTTTTTTGTTCCAAGGTAAATTTCAACGAGCCACTGTCGATGCTTCAGCGTCTTTCTGAAGATCTTGAATACTACGAGCTCTTGGATAAAGCCGCTAAATGTCATAACTCCTTGGAGCAGATGTGTTATGTGGCAGCTTTTACCGTCTCTTCCTATTCTACCACAGTCCACCGCACAGGAAAGCCTTTCAATCCCTTATTGGGGGAAACCTTTGAACTTGATCGGATCAGAGAGTCTGGTTATCGCTCACTTTGCGAACAGGTGCTTGTAACAAAAAGTTTGCTTGATAAAGTTAATGTTCAGTGTCGGTTTACAGTTGATGCACAGACGTTTGATGGAAGCGCCACATTATTTTTCCAAACCATGAGGCGATCCAACCGTCTTTACTCTGTATGCTAACTCCTCAGGTCAGTCACCACCCTCCAGCTGCAGCTCACCATGCCTTCTCTGAAAAGGGCTGGACCCTTAGACAGGAGATAACGCTGGCAAGCAAATTCAGAGGAAAATATCTTTCAATTATGCCTTTGGGTAAGTTTTGAAATCATGTTTGTGTAATTGTGTTTCAAAATAATGATCTTAAGGTGCAATGAAAAAAGTTCCTGCAGAATTGGAACAATATGGAATTTGCTTTTAGTGTTTTTCATATCTTAAATGATATAGATTCAAAAAAGCATAAAGAGGGATTTAGTCCCTTTTTATACCCTTTATCTAATTTCCTAAAACCCAAGGATCAGACTTTAGAAAAATAAAATCAGGTCTGCTTTCTTTAGATTAAATATTCAAATACTCCCAAGAAATGGTTGCTGTGCTGTAAAATATACCCCTTAAACTTTGTATTTATCACTTAATAAGATTATATTTTATTCTATTAAACCACGTTACAAAAGGATCCCTTTTGAACTACTCTTCCCAGCGAGACTAATTAACAGCATCAGCAATATTAAAACATTGTGCCATTGCTGCTGGAATCTGGAATTTCATGGTTAGAAATAAATGAACCTACCTGGCATTGGTTACTGTTGCATCATAGGCCCACCTCCTGTGCTGTGATTGGTCGGATCCAT
>JAUZNJ010088654.1:0-22804 GCA_034780135.1 Jordanella pulchra | reverse complement strand
CCAAAATTCTTACTGGTTGATAGATGATCAAATACTTATTTCACACAATAAAATGGAAATTAATTATTTAAAATCATACATTGTATTTTCTGGATTTTTGTTTTAGATTCCATCACTCACAGTTGAAGAGAACCTATGATACAAATTGCAGTCTTCTACATGCTTTGCAAGTGGAAAAACCTGAAAAATCAACAGTGGATCAAATACTTGTTCTCCCCACTGTACATACTTTGAAAACAGCTAAAAGAGAGAACTCGACACAAAAAGGGCTCAAATGATTACAAATGTATATTTGTTTTTCTTGCAGCTCTGCCTATTCTGAGCTTTCAGAATGTCCTGCTTTAGGGTTCTGTCTCCCCATAAAGATGCACATTGGTACAACTGTAGAGATTTGACCCTTAACCCCAACAAGGATGCAGCAAGCAGTTATCACTAATAAAAGGTAGCCTATTCCTACAGGGTGATTTAAGGAGAGTACCAAATTTATGCTAGCATCCCAATTGGATTTTCATTGAGCATTGTGCCAACTGTCCGTTGTGTCTTTTCAGCTGTAGTTTATTGTAGAGGAAGTACATAGACATTCTTAGCGTGTATTGACACCAATATTACATTTTATGTCATTAATACCAATATTATTTATAACTTCATTGAAAATATGATATAAAGTAGGCTAATGTGATTTATTTTCTTATACGTTATAACTTTACTTTCCTGGGGCTACTAGGTTAGGGGCATTGCCCACTGACTGAGGCCTTATAATTGGAAGAATTTTGAAATGGCAGTAAAACACTATATCTTTGTTATTATTATTTTTTCCCATTTGACTGTAAACTTGACAAGTTTCTCTAATATGTGACTTTAATGTTCAGCAAAATTTGACCAAGGGCCAGTATCCATCAAGAAACTAACACTTGTTAAGGGTCAGTGATGTCGTGATGCTGTTCAAAGCTTGCCTGCAGTAGCATTACCTAAAATGGAATCGCTCAGTACGCCTGTCCATATCAGAACCTCAGCAGTGTTGGAGATGTTTTATGATCAAAAGGATTGCAACCAGCCTTGGATCGATGCCTAAATTAAATCACAAATGTCTGATCAAAAACACAATTATCATAAGGATCAGTTTTAGCTGAAAGCTGGAGTAGTCTGACCCCTACAATAAAAAAGCTCTTTGATCTCAGGTGAGGACCTTCTGTAATTTAGAGCCTCCTCTTATTACCTCTTGGCTTCACATAATGCCTTTTACCTTGCAAATCTACATTGTTGTGTTGACTAATGGAAATCTGTTATGCTGCTAAGTAACATTTACAACAGGTCAATATGAATATACTAACAAGAATTCTTTTTAAATCAATATAAAATGGTGGATGATTATGACTAAAACTGTTTGATAAACACAAAAAACAAAAACAAAAACAAAAAAAAGAACAAAGTAGGCACTTGGAGGTTTTTTTTAGCACATCCAGTCAAAAAAACAGAGCAAACCTGGATTCCATTTGTGGTGCCACATCACATCAAAAGGTCCTTACCTTTATAATTATCTCAGGATCAATAGCAGCAGGTTAAGAATAAATTATCTAAACAGTGACCTATTTTCTGAATCAAGCAAATCATTCTGAGCTCTTTAATGTAAACTTTGTTGCGTTTCACTAAAGTAGTCAAGAGTTTTGAAAATATGTTTGACTTGGAGTTGAGTAATATTTGCTCATAAATTCCTATATTTTGTATGAAAGTTATTGTGAAACTAATCCATATTGTTTAACCACGATTTTAGGTCAAATCATAATTTAATTCGTTATCCTAATAAAGCAAGTTTGGCGGTGTTCACAGAACAACACTTGACACTTTAAGAGTTATTTTAGTTCGTTTGAATAAAGTTACAGCAGCATATAATTACGCGACAAACGCCTGGTGTATTAGGATGCTGAATATTAAACACCCCCAAAAACAAAACGTTAGTTTTAAGACAAAAAAGTTGTTTTTATTTCTATCAGTGAAATCAATATCTGTTTTATAATCCACTAAATGTCTTTCAAAACCAAGCTCCCAGGATGAGTTCCTTTTTCAGTCTGGTTTCAAAGTCTGGAGAACATAGGGATACCTAGGGATACCTTTCATCATTTTGCTTCATTCTATCTCTATTCTCACATTCTGCAGTAGCCTATTTGTTGATTCAACCTCAAACTTTATGTTGTCTCTGTTTTTTCTTATCATAGTGGCGCCATCCTGGATAGAAATGTTGGCAGGGCTGCTGCCGCTATCATCACCTTTGTTTATAGATGTTGGAACTTGGCCTGTTTTTCAGTGTAGTCCTGTTTCTCTTTGTGCTCTCTATCATCCACTGATATGGGAGCTGCTTGGAGCTCGTCTGCCTGGCTGTATCTTTACTGGACGGGGCCAGGAGCTAATGAGCTAGCTAACAGTTAGCTTTTATATCTCTGCTTCTTTCTTTATGTCTGCTTCTGTCTCCTTGAACCCCAGTCGGCCTCAGCAGAGGGCCGCTTACACTGAGCCTGGTTCTGCTGGAGGTTTCTTCTTGTTAAAAGGGAGTTTTTCCTTTCCACTGTTGCCACATGCATGCTTGCTGAAAAAGATTGCTGTCGAGTCAATGAGTCGATGAAATCAGATGGTTTTCCAATCTGACTCTGATCAGATTAAATTTTCTATGTAAAGTGAAGTGTGTTGTGAAGTGGTGCTATATAAATAACCTAAATTGAACTGAATTCAAAAGCTAGCTGAAAATATGCTAGACAAATCAACAAATGGGGGGAAGAGATAATGAGATATGTGCATAAATGTATAAAACAATAGAAAGCAGTTAAACAAAATTCTTTTTTTTTCTTCTTTTTTGTTCTATCATCAAGAATATGTTTAACCCGTCATCTGTTTCTGTTCACATGCACTTGTATGTATAGCGAAACCATTTTGTGATCTAACCTGTTCTTAAGACCTTTTAGTGTTTTGTATTATGCTTTTAGGGTGAGCTTAACTAGGTGGATCAATATGGTTTTAAATTCAAGTTGTTGTTGTTTTATTTTATTAACTTTTTTTATCATTTCTATGCTATAATGAAATAGATGATCCAGAAGTAAAAGTATCCTGTTACTAGAAGAAAAGCTCAACATTCAATGAACGAGTTAATATTTACATTAAAGCTATCTATTTCAACAAAGTTATAGGATCTAAAATTCTCTATTACTCTAAAAACTACCAGATAGCAGAACATTAGATCGTTTGCAATTCAGCTTATCTAGCTCAGCAATGAGCTGTGTTTTCCATTACATCAGATGACAAAAACAGAGATTTCTGTTGGATAAATGCTGTGTTTTGTGTCTGTGCTGTGGTCAGAGCCCACCCTCCACTGCTGAGCAGGATATTTTGATTTTAACGTGTGGGTGGCTAGCATGCGGATGTAAGAGGCAGAAAGGGGAGAATGAAGGCGGGTGACAACTAAAGTGGATGTATTCACTTCCCTAAAAACAACCTGAACCTTCCCTCTTCTCACTGACAAGCTTTGAGCTCTTGCCATTGAAAAACACCAGCGCTGGTTTACCATGCTATGCCATATCTTTAGATATGTGTTAAAGGGGTTTTGTGTAATCAGCTGCAGGAGCTGATACTGTATAACATATAGTTATGGCGTAAAGGGAACTAAAGACAAATCGAATGCTAGTGGGACTGTGGGGGTGGTGGGGGGGATATGACTAACATTTTAGTTATCAAAACAATGGGTGTCCATTATAGTCTTCTTATGACCCCCCTCCTATGCAGATAACTGCACTTTTCGAGTCTAAAAACACTGAATTTCTGTTATCTCTCAGTGAAGTACAACTCATTTCATCTACCAGGGGTTCTCGAAACACTCTGTTTAATGATCCAAAATAATTCTTGTTAAGGGTGAAGGTCTGGAGTTAAAAAAAAAGTGAAACCCATGATGTACAGACTATTTTCTCTATCATTAAAAGACAGGGTATGTTCCCCTGACACACTGTCACACTGTTTTCTACTTTGTTTTACTGAAGTGGATGCTGATGATTGAAATTCCTTCTAAACAGACATTACCTTTTAATAGGATGAGATACATTTTAATCTGATAAACCATTAAAAAAAAAAAATAAAAAATAAAAATTCAATCATGAGTTGGTTATTTATTTACACCCCTTATTAAAGAAAATAATCAAAACAAATGACTGCATTTAAAAGTGTAATAAAATATTTTAATTTAGAGACCGCCTGAGTGGCCACATCCCAAACTGTTTAAACGTGAGATAAAAATTAGCTCTTGGTAGCTCTGCGTCGCCGACTATAAGAAAAGGTAGATACCTGTTTTCCTATTCATCATGGAAAATGTGAGATGCCTTCCCAAATAGGAGGAATTGGTGGCACTAACTGGGACCAATGGTCCAAACAAGCATACTTAGGATCATTTTCTGATCTCTGGGTATTTTTTTTTTTGTTTTTTAACAGTGTCCTGTCTGGCGATGTGACAATAAGAATAACTGTCTTGAGGCCAAACAGAGCCCAACGGATTTTGCTTTGACAAGTGGAGCAGTAGGGCTATCGCCATAGTGTTCCGCTTGTTTTATGCATATAAACTGCTTTATTATAATTATACAGGGAGTTTTAAAGATTATATGGACACCGCAATAAAAGTAGAACAGGAAAGGTTAAACAGAAAAGAAAGGAGATAGAATGAAAGAAACATGAGATAAAAGGGAGACAATGATAAAACAACTTCAGTCTGCTTCACCACCTGCAAAGGGATGCAAAAAGAACAGCACAACCAACGGACATTGTACGAGACATACAACAGAGTAACACCTAGATACTATTGCCGAAGCGTAAGTAGCATTATTTAATCTATGTACTCTGTGTTACCTGAAGAAACGAATACGAGCTTTCTGTATGAAAGTCAATCTCTAAGTGCCTGGAACCAAGTACCTGTAGTTGATTGTGAAAAGTGAACTTGTGTGTGTAAAGTTTATCCAAAGGAAAATGCTATATAGTGGTTGTGGAGAGCCGAGTCCAGCGACGGGAGACCCAAAGCCCCAGACGCCCAAAGGGACCCCCAGAGCGAAGGCACCAAGGAGGGGCCAACCCAGGAAATCCGACCCCCACCAAGGGAGGAGGAGAGACAGCCCCGAGGAAGTCCTCCAGCCACCACCATGCTGGAGCCCCCGGGAGCCACGGGGTCGGGACCGCGGGCTCCACCGGCAGCCAGCCGCCCCGAAGTGAATCCAGCCATGGGCCCAAGGGAACTGAGGCCCCAAGGACGCACCACCCCCTGGCGGGAGTCCCAGCCGGCCGGGCTCTGCAGGGGTTGAGATCTCTGGGTATTTTGATCATGTCTCCCTGACGTCCACTCCCCCCACTTTCACCCAAGAATTCTGCCTGCTTCAGAGACAATGAAATGCAGAATGTCTTTTATGTCAACAGCAAGGAGGGGTTATAACCATTTCCTGCCCAGGGGGGACTGAGTTGAAAACCAGGTAAATTTATAGCCTGTGTAGGAAACCCTTGTACACAGGGAATTAATCTATGATATGCACAATATAGATAGAGAATCTCTGATGGAGAGTTTCAGCTCCATTGTGAGAAAGGCTTTTGAGTAGGGATGGAAATTGATAAGATTTTCATGATTCAGATTCCCTCATCGATTCTTTGAAACAATTCGATTCCTTATTGACTCTCTTATCGATTCCAATTCGGGAGAAAAAGGAGAACAAACAGTTTGATGATGTGCATCAAATTTGTTAACTATCACACGACCTTACAAACTCAACAAGGTCAAGATGTCCACAGCAAATGTGGAACTGGAGTAACATTTATCTTTTTTAATAAAAAATGAATATAAGAACAAACTTAAATACACCAGCTGGGTTGTTTAGAATAAAAGAAAATGTCTCGTCATCACAGTCATCTAAATCTAATGAAGGCATCAGTTTAATGAAAAAGCATTACTGTAAAATTTCAGGAAATAAACTCATCTCCCTCTGATTTAAATAAACGAGCGTCCCCTTTCTCTTGCTCCCTAAACTGCGGAGCAACTTTGTATCATATTTCGTGACATCCATTGCAATAGCGAGAATCCAGCTACCAGTAGTCCTAATTAAACATGCGAGCAATGAAGGGCTGGATTAACGAGAAAGGCACGCTCCCTTAATAACCCCAAAGAGAGGTAGGAAAATGGTTTATTTTCAGAAATGGCATATGATTTACCAGGAACCACATTAAGCACAGCCAGTGATATAAAACTAGCTACTTATCGTAAATCGTAAAGCAAGCTGCCAAACGATGCCACGGAATCGGAGCACACGGAACTGATTCTGAACAGGAACCGGTTCTCGATTCCCATCCCTACTTTTGAGTCCTCATAGAGAATCTGTTGACAGTATCACAGACTGCTTCAAGGGCTGCATTACTTTTGTTTGGCCAACAACGTACCCCTTATGAAGGTTCAGTGTTTCTCCAACAAGAAGTCCTGGATTACCCCTAATATAAAGTCTCTCCACAAGGAGAAAACAAGAGCATTAAGATCAGCAAACATGTGGATGCTGAGAGATGTGCAGAAGAAAATGGGAAGAAAGAACAGGAATGGAAGAAAACTCTACAGGAAGTAGATTTAGGACAAGCTGCAGAAGAAAATTATTTTAAGGGGTTTGGAAAACTCCAAAAAATAATTGCATTCTCAAACCAAGTTCCCAGGCTGTAGGAAATTGTGGATTAATGATAAAAACCAATCCTTCAATAGGTTTGATTACACAATTACCCCTCCACTCAGCCCAGTATCTCTGCTGCAGGCCCATTTCATCTCAACAACTATCTGTTTTTCTTCGCAGTTCTTCACACTTTTCAGCCATCCCACAGCCAACACCTCTGTCACTTTCAACACTTCAGGTGAGTTAAGGCAGATCAAGCTTTTTAAGGCTGAATGTCTGGATGACATTAGCTCCAGGGTTCTTAGGATCTTTGCAGATTAACTGTATGACATCCAAGGACACATTTCAACACAAACCTATAATTACCAGTCAATAACATGGGTGAAGGGGTAACAGATTCCTTCATTCCCTTGCAATGCCTTTCACCAGCCTAGTACACAGGTAGAGCATAGTAAACTGGTAAAACACTCCACCCAAACAAGCCCAGAATAAACTAAATGCAAAGTTTCCTCCTCAGTACAGGCTTCATCTCACCACCATCATTGTTTCTGTTGCCTCCAGGTTTGACCCAAACACATGTGACAAGTTGGGTTGTGCAGAAAAAAAAAAGATCACTATTCTAAGTGCTGACCTAAAACCAATTTTGGCACTAATGAATGTGGTTCTTCCTTTTTAACAACCAGGGATGGTTCAGATTTCTACTGTGGCACTAGAACAGTCTCTGTTGCTAAGGCCTATAAGAGATTGGTGAAATTTAGTGGATCACACTGTTGTGACATACAGTTGTAAAGCTGAAAGCTGGAACCAAAATTGCATTGTCACTACAGTTGTTCGATGTCTTTCTAGCTTTAGTACATACATATACGCTTCAAGGCAAACTCTCTGACTAACACCACCCACCCAAATGCACCCCCTCTGAGAGGAGGATTCCACACTGGTTTAGCTGTTGCATAACTGTGTCAGCTTTTATTTGCGAATATATGCAAAAATGCTGCTTTTGGCTCAAAGGGAGAAATCAACCTGATGACAGGCAACACGTATTCCTGAAAATGTGTGAAAGTTGGCAGATTGGAAATGAAGAAGTGAGAGTGTGAATGAGGGAGAGGAGAGGATTATTTCATTTAAAGGATGGAGATATGTTTTCAGTTCAACTCAAAGTTTTACAATCAAAATGTGAAGCTTTTTGAACAGACCAGGTATATGCCATGCATCTACAATAATATGGGTGAGATATACATTTTTTTTCTAACTTTTAAGTCTTGCTTCCTCATTTTGGCTTTATTTTTTACTCTTGGAAGTAGTTGCATGTTTTCATTTGTGTTTCACTTAGCAGCAGTGGCATATGAATCTCACCACTCAGGGACAATAAATCATTCTTTTTTTCCGACATGACTCAAATCAAACATTTATTCAAGATTCAACACTTCTCATTGTCAGCTTGTCATATAAATACGATTGGTACTGAACAATCAAGTTATGATTTGATGTTAAGGAAAATCTAAATAAATTTGCAAATGCAATATTATAAAAAATTAAAAAGTGAAATCGTAATTTCAAGTTTTGGCAAAATCCCTCAGCCCTACCAGGTATGTTGTCAGGGCGTTATTTTGGCCTCTCACATTGTCTAGTGAAAACATCAGTCCTTGGTCACCAGGAGATGAGAAACATTTCATAACAGGTGTGTGCTTCATACCAGGCAAAGAACAAATTCCTTGTTTGGTTATACGACAAAGCAATAGAACATTTGTTCTGGGGGGTTTTGAAGTCACTGAAGGTCTGTATATTACACCACAACCTCAGGGCATCTCTTCCCCTCACCAAAGTGTCCAGTTGGTTTTGGTTGTCTTTTAGGCCCATAAAGTCTCTTGAGAAGGTGATATTCCACCACAGAATTTCTGCACCGTCAACTTAGAAGGAATTGTAAAAATGTGAACAACTTGTGTAGATGTAGTGTGGCAGAATTCAGACCTATAACCAAGTGATAATAATGACATGAACCTATTAATCATTTCTCAAAGAAACCTCAGGAACTCAACATCGAATTTGTCCAACGAAGGAGAACTAGGTTTAACAAACCAAAGAGGCATTGCCGATTGTTAACATACGGCTTTGATGGTGCATCAGATGGAAGCAAAAATAGATGCTTTGTGTTACAAGGGCACTAATTTAAAGTCCTCTTTTAAATGAGTGATTTTGGATGATGTAAACCCATTGCCACATATAGCCAAATTTCTATCTTTTGTACCCGAGTTAATTTGACCTTTGGAGGTGGACCATTAAGGCTAAAAACACAATTCCTGCTTTGACAGGGTCACAGGTTACCATTTATGCTAAAACAAGAGGCAATTGTGACCACAGAGGGCTAGGATAAGAGCGCTCTCCTAAAAGAGGGTGCTACGCAGACATTACATTTTATCAGGCCGTCAATGCGTAGGTGTAGAAAGAGGCTTTGTTGGCCATGAAGTGGATTCATCACGGTCCTCTAATCTGAAAACACATTCAGTTTACCCACTTTTTCGAATTGGATGAGTCACAGTGAAAGAAAAACAAGTCATGAAATGGCAAAAAGACCCTCATTACCATCTATTATGTGGTTTACAAGCAACAGTGTAATATCCACAGAGAATGGAGTAAAGCTTATATTAGTCTGAACCAACGTTAAGAACAGCTGCAAATGACTAAACAAAAGAAACCCAAAACATTGTTGGAAGATGATTGTAGGTTAAGTGAGGCTTCTAACAAACTGTATTAGCTTGGGTGATTGTCTGTCTCTTTGTTTTAGCCCTATATTTTAACCTCAGCTGGTGTCCATCTGTGGCCTAAAGGCCAAAATGAAGAAGTGCTCTAATAACCAGGACTTAATAAAGGGTTACTCCCACTACATCATAAGGCTGGTGGGCCACCAGGGTTTTCTTGCTCCACATTTCTGTTTTTATGTTTTAAATACCCTTTTATACAATAGTAACAGTGATACAAAAGGTTATATCACTACAAGTTGCTAAATGACATCATCTAAATAACTTATTCAATAATACTTGATGTAGCTGCAGGAGAGAGGAATATCAACACTGACAAAGAAGATGGTGATTAAAAACTCAAAATATTTTTGAAACAAAGGAAAAAAAACTAGAGGGTTTATTTAATGTTTTCAGTGGCTTGGCATTTAAAATCCATTCTTTTTTGAATGAAACTCCAAGATCCTGTCAGGGCTTCAAACAAAAGATAAGAGAGCAAACGAAAGAAAGGCTGCAGCCACCTGGATTATGACAATACCGACTGGGAAGCGCTAAAGCTTTTACACTAACTAAAGTATTGTTAAAAAAGACAAACAGAAGTTCAAAGATATGGGAATAAAAGACATCAACTCAAGGTTTTGTTTTGATTTTCAGTCTACGGAACATGTTTATCTGACGTGGCTGTAATTTACAGCCGCCCACATGGCAAACACAATTACTCTACAGCAAGCACATGGGGGTAATACAAACCTGTCATTTGCACCTGGACATCAGTACATACAATGAACATGACGGCAGCCACGCAAACACACCCACACACAAATCCAGCTCAAAGGCCCAGTAATTTTGCCGTCTACAATAAAATGAAGGCTTTGATACTTTGCCTTAAAGTATTAAACTATAGTCATGTTTTAGAGGAATAACTTTGTTATTAAAAATGGCTAATACTAGATTAAACTTAGATTTGCTCTGATCACGCAGTGATTGACTGGTAATGCCTCCTTGACTCTCGTGCACTGGCCACCAGATCAGCTCCACTGCAGTTTACTGCAATAAGCCCCGCCCACTGAGTAAGGCCAGCTCACATTCTATCATTAACTTTTTCGAGACCTAACTCAGGATGTAGAGGCTAGAGCCGCTCGCCCAATGTGCATTAAAACCTGTTAAAAATCCACCGGTTCATGGGGATTGTTTTACTGCCATAAATCAAGAGCACACGACACGATTTGCAAGCAGGATTTTAATCCTTACGTTTAAAACTTTTCAAAAATTCCTCCTTACTCCCCCAAATCTTGCTGCTCATTTACAAAACTTCTCTCTCGCTTACGGATCAGACTTGTGCTTGCAAACTTCTCTGCTAGCTCGAAACACATTCGCTTACAAAACAAGTGTTACCGTTGCCTAGCAACCTTCCAGCCAATAGAATGACAGTGTTCTCCTGGGTGCGCTTAACACATTCTAGTGCAGGGGTGTCAAACTGGTTCCAGAAAGGGCCGTGTGGCTGCTGGTTTTCTTCCCAACCAAGCAGTAGCACACCAGACTCCATTCATCTCATCAAGTCTCATTCAGCCTTAACCTGATGACTTAATGAGATGACTATAGTCTGGTGTGTTACTGCTTGGTTGGAAAGAAAGCCAGCAGCCACACGGCCCTTTCCGGAACCAGTTTGACACCCCTGTTCTAGTGGGTGAGCTTGTGCGGCTACAGCACATTGTGGCTGCCCACGAGGTATATGGAAAAAATACTTCAGCAACACCCAACCCAGCAACATCGATCAGCAGCACCAACAAAACTCTCACGCAAGTCCTTTTATTATGGCTAACTGCAGCAGTTTATTATGTGGGCAGCCACAGTTTAGGCGGTGTTTTATTATATTTTCAGAAAGTACAAGATGGCAGCTTTTAAATGATGCATCACACGTTATTTGGCATTATTATTTCAAATGTTATTTACTGCGGCACTTGTCACCCCCCTTAGTCTACCCTTTTCCACTATTTATTCCAGATCAGTAATTAATTTCAAATTCAATTCAAAATACTTTATCACCAAGTGAAATAAAATTTTGTAGTAACTCATGTTTTGTTTTCTCTTAAACAGTTCTTGTAGGTGTTGATAGCTATAGGCAAGAAGGATTTTCTGTATCGGTCTGTCTTGCAATGGATCTGGAGAAACCCCTTATTGAAGACACTCTATTGTTTAAAACTTTTCTAAAGAGGATGCTCTCTGTTGTCCACAATCGTATTTACTTTCCTTTATTAGCTTGTTGAGCAGTTTTCAGTCATTTCCTCTGAAGCGGTTACCCCTGCAGATGATAGAGGGAGAGATCACACTCTCCACAACAGACTTATAGAAAATATGCAGCATCTTTTTGCAAACACGAAAAGACCTAAGCTTCCTTAGGAAGTACAGTCTGCTCTGCTCCTTCTTGTAGACGGCTTCACAGTTGCGTCTCCAGTCTAGTTTGTTGTCCAGGTGAACACCAAGGTATTTATACTCCTCCACCACCTCCAGGTCTTCTCCCACGATGTTAACGGGATTCAACTAGTTCCTGTTTCTTTTCTAATCTACAGTCATCTCCTTTGTTTTGTTTACATTCAGGATAAGATGATGGTTTCCATACCATAAAACAAAGCTGTTCACCAGCTCTCTATACTCAGCATCTTGTCCATATTTGATCCACCCTATGATTGCAGAGTCATCTGAATATATCTACAGTTAACAGGGCTTTGTCTGGAGGTCAGAGGTTTAGAGAGTAAAAAGGAATGGTGAGAGTACTGTCCGCTGTGCTGCTCCTGTGCTGCTGAGTACTTGATCAGACAGTTGACCCTTCAGTCTTAACAAACTGTGGTCTGTTAGTCAGGTAGTCTTTGATCCATGCAATGGTTGATGCCTCCACCTGAGTCTGCTAGAGTTTCTCACAAAGTAAGTCAGGCTGAGTGGTGTTAAATGCACTGAAGAAAATCAGAATATGATCCTCACAGTGCTGTCTATCTTGCCTAAATGATAGTGGGTTTGTTGAAGCAGGTTTATGATGTCATCTTTAACTCTGCAGCGATGAGCAAACTGCAGGGTGTCCTTATAGCTGCTCAGGCCAACAGGTCTATAGTCACTGAGGACTGTTGGCCAAGTCTTCTTTGGCAATGGAACAAGGCAGGAGGTCTTCCACATCACTTGAACTGTCTCTTGGGGCAGACTAAGGTTGAAGAGGTGCTGCAAGATCCCACAGAGCTGCTCTGCACAGACCTTCAGGACTCTGGGACTGAGACCATCAGGTCCTGGTGACTTATTACGATTTAGTGCCCAGTTCCCTCTTCACTTGACTTATAGAGACGGACAGGTGAAAGAGGGAGAAGCACCATCTTCTGATTTGGCTGAGTTGGAAAAAAAGATGCTGACCTTGTTCCTGAACTGAACCTGTTGAAGAATCCATTTAGTTCTTTGGCTCTGTACAGACTTCCATTTGTCTGATGATCTTTCTGCTTGAACCCTATGATCTTCTTCATCCCTGACCACACATCTCTGCTATTGTTCTGCTGGAGCCTTTTTTCTAGCCTCCTCCTCTACGCATCCTTGATTTCTCTATCTTGATCTTATGTTGCTTCTGTACAGTCCTCAACAATTCTCTGTCTCCCTTCTTAAAGGCTTGTTTTTTCTCATTGAGCAGTTGCTTCTATTGGCTTTTCAGCAGTTACCTTGTTTGGAACTTCAAAAAAGTGTGATGATGATTATTGCACCTCCTGCATTTCATTTGAAAACATCTCAGGTTCTTGCTTGCTGTGGATTGCTGTTGAGTCAATGAGTCCTTAGATAGAAAAACTTTGGACCAATATGACTCTATGATTTGATTGAATTGTCTCTGGAAAGTGCCTTAAGATGGCGTGTGTTAAATAAAATAAAAATGAATTGAACTGAATATCACCTTTGATTACTGTAATCCTCTATTCACCCACGACCCTCATTTTATATTAATTACATTGACTATCAAAATAATTCAGGATCTGCTTTAAGATTCTTACAATAACATATCGAGCATTAAATATGAGGCCCCAGGTTACTGATATAATCTTCTTACAAAATATACTGCTGCTGATTCCTTCCGTTTGGGAACTCAGATCCAGTAAGTTGTTCCAAGAACCAGATTAAAAAACAAAGGAGGATCAAGCCTTTCAATTCATGCCACCAAGGCTGTAGAACAGCCCACCTCTGCAGCTACATTTATTTGACACTGTGCACTATTGAAACCTAATTCTTTTTAAGCAGGCTTTTAGTAGAATTTCTGTTATTATCGTGATTTTATTGCCATTTATTCTCATTTTCCCTTTTTGCCATTTTGATTGCTGCTTTATTGGTTCTTTTTCTAACGTCATTCGGTTTTTCACTATGGGAATTGCCTTGGTGTGACCAACTATGGAAGCTCCTATGACATCAAGTCTGTCTGTGAGAGACAGCTTGAGCGGTGTCCGTGGCTCCACCCACCATCACGGCCAACCTACCCCTTCTAACTCATTCTCGCTTTCTTTCCGTGCGAAGACTACAACTAAGCTCCCTCAGCACAGTTAGGCTAGGTTGGTTCTGCTTAACGGTTCTCAGACGTTCTGTAAAGGAATACGTTGCTTAACACAGTACTACGACAAGCCTAGTTTGTGCTGGGTAAGTGCTTCAAGAGAAGCATTTGTTAGCTATGCAAACGTCTGGAACAGTAAAGGCGAACTGTTCCCCCAAATAATCTTAGTGGTTAGCGTTTGTGTGGACCAAGCTAACGTGTTACAGCAAGCTTGGTGTTTGCTTAGCACTAAACCACTAACATAAGATTATTCAGTCCGGCTAACGCGTCGTGGTGAGTGGACTTTTCTTTGGGAGCTAACGTATTAAGATGAGCTCTTTATATTTATTTAGCTCTTTATTATGGCTGCAGCTCCCACCCCTGCCAAAGGGTCAAAACCTAAAATGAAAGAGGCTGCATCCTGCTCGTGTCCAGCGTCATGCGTGGGCATCCAGCTTGGACAGGGACCCTGATCCGATGTGCATCGCTTGCATAGGTGCAAAGCACACTCAGGCTTCGCTGGCTGACCCTCAGGGGTACCAGCATTGCTCGGTGATGGGTAGCTGTGGACAGCAGCAAGGACCCGTGCCTGTCAACTGCAGGTGAAAGCCATCAGCCACCAGCTTCTAAGAGCTGGGCGGATATGATGGAGGAAGATTCCCCTTCCATGTCTCCACTGTTTTGCCTGAAAGTGGGGAACTCGGAACGGGAATCGAGGAAATGGAGGGCTATGCAACTTACTTAAATTGGATGACATGGAGGAAGAAAAAGATGAGTCCATATTTCTAGCTCAACACTCCAGGCCTCCTAGTGGGGCAGGAATTGCCATCACAAGTGATAGGGACCTGTATGATGTGTGTAGGCAGGCTGCCTCAAAATTAAACATCCCCTGGCCAGCAGCTTAGGATACAGGAGGTGCAGAGCGTGACCTATATGATGGTATAAGACTTCCACCAGCTGTATCATCAGCAAAGCAGCTCTTATGAGCTGTTTCAGCCTGCATGAGAGAAATGAGCCGCTTTTGGTCCAGCCCATTTAAGAGCAAGCTCCCCACCAAGGGCCTCTCTAAACTGGAGATACAGGGCATGGATGAAATGGGACTGGCCGAACCCCTATGAGTAGAGCCTTCAGTCGCTTGTCACCTCCAACCGAACCGCAGGTCTGTATCTGCGTCCTCCAGCATCACGCTCCCAGGTAAAATGGAGCACCTCACTGCATCCATTTACCAGCGGATGTACAAATATGTTGCAAAATCTGTGTGCTCCCTGAATGCTGTTAGTTGCTGTCAGCATATCAGGGTGATATCTCTGAGGAAATGGGTCGCCAGCTGGACTCAGGGACGCTGAACTCTACTCTATGGGATGAGATATGTGTGGTTAACGATCTCATCCTACGCTCCTCCAGAGGTGCAGTTCAAGGGTGTGGCTGTGTTATAGGACTGGCAGTCTTAGGGCAAAGGTCACTGTGGTTAAACCTGTCAGGCCTGAGCGACTCCAAGAAGGCCACAATTATGGAAGTGACCTATGACCCAACAAAAGGTCTTTTTGGGTCCCTTCTTGGAGAAAATGAGGGAGACAAGTACCCTCAGAAAACAGGAGGGAGAGGCCTTTAACCTTTGTTTGCCTCACAAACCAAACCGAGCTAAAGTCCCGCGCAGGGGCCCAGAACAGGCTTTGCGGCTGCAGTAGTCCCAGGAAAAAGCTGAGAACCCTAAAACATGGAATAAGAATTCCTTTGCAGCAGCCGCTGCAAGGAACCGCCCATCCCACCCCAGGGAGGGAAAGAAGAAGCAGGCGACCTAGTCCCTCAGTTCATAACTTCCTAACAGAAGAGAAGATTTCTGGACAGCAGCCCAAACCTCTCCACTCAGCTGTTAGCTCCTGCGGTTCCCAGTTCATCAGAAGCCCTGTTAAATTTACCTTCACATGTTCAGAGAGTCGATCTTATGGGGCAGACAACACAGTGTCACCAAGAACCTCAGTGTTATCTAACATCCCACAGCACCCTGTCCGTGTATCCAAGCACTCGCTGTTGCCCCATTACACAATATGTTGTTCCGGGGGAATCAGAGAAAATAAAACTTGTTTTTCTGCATCCAGGCATATTGCCAAGGGCAGAAACCCCCCCCACAAAAAAAGAGAAAAACAATAAAAATAGATCAGTCGTTCTCCTCTGGACCCAGCAGAGGGAGCTTGCGCTCTTTACAGGAGTGCCGAATTCAGCGGTGCAGTGACCACACTCAGCAGCGATATGGGCCTGCTTTCCGCTTGGGCGGAGCAGTGGCGCACATGCATGGTCTCCCCGTGGGTTTTCGCCACAATTTCCAAGGGCTACAGGCTGGAGTTTGCCGTGAAACCTCCGAGTTTCAAGGGAGTGCTCGTTTCAGTTGCCAGCGGGGATTCAGCATGCATCCTGGAGGGCGAAATTGAATCCCTCTTAGACAAAAAAGCAATCAGAGCTGTACCGAACGAATCAGGGTATCTACTCACGCTATTTTCTCATTCCAAAAAAGGATGGCGTATCACTACCCCATTATGGATCTACATGTGTTGAACAAACACTTCGAAAGTATACATTCAGAATGCTTACCCACAAGGCTCTGTGCCGCTCCATTCGTCCAGACGATTGGTTCATAACCATCGACACATATTTTAGACGTATATCTCCACATAGCCATTTATCCTCCACATCGGAAGTTTCTCAGGTTTGCTTTTCAAGGCACAGCCTACAAGTTTCAAACAATCCTGTTCGGGCTGTCATTAGGGTTTTCAGCAAGTGTATGGAGGTGGCTTTGTCCCCTCTCAGGTCCAGTGGCATCAGAATATTTTCGTACATAGACGATTATCTAATTTGCTCTTGATCAAGCGAGCAGGCAATGAGCGACTCCCGGGTGGTAATGAGCCACCTCATCAACCTCAGATTCAGAATAAATTAGGAAAAGAGTTGCTTGACTCCTGTGCAATGCACGGAGTATCTGGGCCTCAGAATAAACTCCCTCTTGTATCTGGTCATGCTGTCAGAGGGAAATATCCTGTTGTTTACTCAATGCATCATGCATTTTCATCTGGGAAAAGTAATTTCATTCAGACTTTGCCTGCGGCTCCTCGGCCTCATGGTGTCAGTAATTTCTGTGGTCTATCTGGGGTTTCTGATGAGGAGGCATTTTCAACGGTGAGTAGCATCATTATGATTGTGTTCCTCGCTGTCATCTGCACCGCAGAGTGAAAGTTAGGCCAGCTTGTGTGGCGGCTCTCCTGCCCTGGGGGGAGCCAGCGGTTTTTGCAGTGGGTGTGCCACTGGGGTCTGCAGAATCCAGAGTTACCCCGACTACAGATCCGTCCCTAACGGGTGCAACTATGATGGGCAGAACTGTGACTGTGTGTGGTCGCCAAACATGACACAACTCCACATCAATATAGTGGAACTGCACGCAGTATTCCTAGCCCTGAGGCACTTCATGTCCGATATGATCCGTCGATAAGTCTTGGTAAAGACCAACAACTCCACAGTAATGGCTTATATAAACCACCAAGAGGGGACCCGATCCCTGCAGCTGCACAGACTGGTCAGGGAGATAATTTTATGGAGCAGCACCAGGTTTCTGTCGGTTCGCGCAACGCACGTACGAGGAATTCTGAACAGAGAAGCCAAATTGTTGTCCAGGGGAAATTTCCAAGGGGGGAGAATGAAAGCTGCACCCTCAAGTGGAGCAGATCTGGCAGAAATATGGACAGGCCGCCATAGATCTCCTTGCCTCATGGGAAAATGGTCACTGCCCACTGTTTTTCTCCTTGTCAGACTCAGACACCCCACTGGGTATGGATGCATAGGCACACTCATGGCCAAAGCTGCTGCTTTATGCTTTCCCTCCTCTCATCCTGATGTAATTAACTCTAGATAGAGTGAGGGCACAGGGCCTATCTCTGATTTTGGTGGCCCCATGGTGGCCATTGAAACCCTGGGTGGCAGAAATAATACAAGTTCTTTCAGCATAACCATGGCCCCTCCCTATTCGCAGGGACCTTCTGTCATCCTGCTCAAGGGGAAATTTAACATCCGCATCCAGAGCACCTGACTCTCCTGGCCTGCCCTGTGAAAGGTTGAATTTAAGTGCTACAGGTCTACGTCCAGAGGGCATAAATACCATGCAGAATTCAAGAGCTTCCTCTACCAGCTCTCTTTACAGTGGTAATGGCGGGTTTTTGAGGAATGGTGTGAGAAAAGACAGGCCATTCCTTTTCAGTGTTCAGTAGTGGAGGTGCTCTGCTTTCTCCAAAGCTTGTTGGAAAAGACTTTTTCGACAATCAGTCTACCTAGCTGCAATTTCAGCTTGTCATGTATGATTTGGTAATTAGTCTTTAGGGCAGCACCCCTTGGTGGGTTGTTTCATGAGGGGGGCATGTCGTAAGCTGACCATCTCTAGACCTCTGGTCCCATTATGGGACCTCATTCTGGTGCTGGAGCCCTGTGCCATCATCCTTATGAACCTATCGAAGGGATTGGGCTGAAATTTCTTTCATTGAAAACTACACTGCTCTTGGCCTTGGCCCCAGCTAAAGCAATAAGTGAGTTGCATGCACTGTCCGTCAGTCCAGCCTGTTTAGTGGGTACCTGGGCTCTCTAAGGTGAGCTTGAGAATCCCACTTTTGTACCTAAGGTGATGGAGTCATCCTACAGGCGTTCAATGATAGAACTACTGGCATTCCATCCACCTCCATTCTCTTCAATGGAAGAACAGAAGCTCAATTGCTTGTGTTCAATGAGAACTTTAAAGGCGTATGTGGATAGGGCATGTGTGGATAATCCACACACAGTCAATTAAAACAACACATGATGTAGCAGCAGGTACAATAGAAAATCCATCAATTAAAATCAGGGAAAGTGGACCATCTGTTTGTTTCTTGGGCTACTTCTCACAAGGGCAAACCTGTCTCCCATCAAAGATTAGCAGACTGGATTGTGGAGGCTATATCTTTGGCATATAGATGTGCAGGTTCAGAGCCCCCTAAAGGTGTGAGGGCTCATTCTACCAGGAGTGTGGCCACCTATTGGGCTCTGTTCCAGGGTGTATGAGTTCAGGATATCTGTGCTGCGGCCAGTTGGGCCACAGCAAACACACATTTGTGAGGTTATACAGGCTGGAAGTTACCCAGTCATAGCTAGCACACACAGTGCTTGGAGTAAGAACAGCTGGGTCCACCTGATGCTTTGGTACCATGCACCACTTCAGGTCAGCATGCAATCAGGCGGTGGGCTATATCTCACATAGAGAAACACCGAACGTTAGAAAAAGAACTTTGGATTACTTAACGTAATCCCTGGTTCTTTGATAACAGAGCGAGGTGTTTCACCAACCAATCCCTTTTTGTATGGGCACAGCAAGAAACTTGCTTAGAACGAGTTAGAAGGGGAAGCTTGGCCGTGATGTTGGATGGTGGGTGGAACCAAGGACATGTCTCAACCTGTCACAGACAGACGTGATGTAATAGGAGCCTCCGTAGTTGGTCACGCCAAGGTGATTCCCATAGTGAAACACCTCACTCTGTTATCAAAGAACCAAGGATTATGTTAAGTAACCCAAAGTTTTCTGTGCAACACTTTGTAATTGCTTTTATTTGAAAAAAAGCCTAATAAATATAACCAAAAAGGACATGGGTAAGAAAACAGCAGAAAAACTTTCAACATTTTCAAAGGTAGAGCTGCAGGCTTCATTTTAAGTGGCTTAATCAATATTCATAAAGATAACAGGGTTGAAGTGGGATTTTTTTTCTAGATAATGTGAAATAAAATATGGAACAAAAGAAGCACATTTACATACTCAGATTCTTCTATTCAGTAGGTTTGCTCCATAACAGTTTTCTTTTAAAATTGCTTCACAAATCATCAATTTTTGCTGGACTGAAATATTTTGAACTACGTTTAAACTTGTGACTTTTATCACGGGCATATGCCTGAAAAGTTCTGTTACCATTCATTTTGTTGTCATTAAAAAAGGACATTATTCTCCTTAAAGACTTAAAGCTTAAAAAATTAGCTTTGGCGAATCGTAATTTTTTATATGCTTTGAGCAGATTAACATACTGCAGAAGGGCTTCATAAAACAAGCCTCCTCTTAGAGAGAAAATAAGGCCTTTACCTGAAGTTTAAAACGTTTGTTGTTTGGCTGTTTCTTTCCCACCAACACCTCAAGTGAAGACAAATCCGTTCAGAGTGGGAAAGTAAATAAGCGTCATTGTGGCTTTGCTAGGGATTAACCTATTTTAAAGCCCCTTAGAAAGATTTAGTGACATTATTGACATTTTATTAGACATTCCCACCAAAACATGCAGTGCTGGCCAAAACTTAATCCAAAACGTGAAATCTGAAGAGAAATAAATCTTAAAGTGGATTAACTTTCATAGGTGATTGGCCTCAATCAAGTCTAGAGGCCCAGTATGTAGAATCTAAATAAGAAGTGCTAAATGGCTTCTGCCCCAGCAAAAATTACATGGGGAGTTAGGGGGCAAGTTGCAGGTGATCTATAAAGTCTATGGAAGGGATAAAAGCATTAGGGAGTTGGAGTTTAGATTAAAATACTTGATTGAACCCAATGGGAAATGAGGAAACTGTGTGAACTATTGGCAGTTTTAAGGAGCAGGGTGGCGGTAAAAGAAATATGAAGTTCTAAGCAATGGAACTGGAGGTGAAAGTAATAACTACATAAAAAATAAAAACAAAAACAATAATGAACATTATTCTTCTCTTTTTATATATTTTTAGGCTCTTAATGGCCTTTTTACAATTAATTTTAAAAGTATGTGGATAGAAAATGGGAGTACAAACATTAAAAAGTTAAAAGATCAAATATAATTGATAAAACTTTAAAAAGTTGACTTTTTTGTCTGACAGCAGTTATTTCCAGGAAGCCCAATTGGACTAAAACCAACCTTTTTTTTGGTGATTGTTACATTTTTTTTGCCTAAGAGGGAAACAAGGAAAGCTTGCAAGCCTTAGAACACCATCTCGACTGTGAAATACAGGGATAGCAGCATCATGTTGTGTGAATATGTATTTGCATTAAGAACCAGCACACTTATAAGGTAGTTGGCTTCATGAGGAAAGAACCTTATAGGGTTAGGGGCTTGTAAATAGAAAATTACTCTAAGCATAAAGCCAAAGTAGGATGAATGAAAGTAAAACAAAGTCGATGTTTTGTAGTGGTAAAGCCCTGCTATCCATCCCACAGATGATTTCTGTGCAGAGATGAGAGATCCTAACCCACAGAGCAGCCCACCGCCCTCTCAGTTACAAGACACCAATTGGGGAGTAGGTGGGAAAATTTCAGCCAAATAATGGCAGGTTATTCTGGAACAAAATCATTTAAATCTAAATGCAGAGTTAAGTTAACCAAATACTAATGCAAACTTTAGTCTAACTAAAATGGTCTCTTTTATCATTTGGGTATTTAGCAAATATAAATGGTGATTTGGTCCAGAGATCAGTAGAATTACATACATATTACTACTTTAGTTGGCCTGGTTTGCTTTCACTCAGAAAGATTTAAATTGGGCCAAACATCATGCAACAGACGGTTTGAAGGCAGAACTGTGCTGGCTGAAATGAAAAAGACCAAGGAAGTCCGTCTGACTGATCGATTGGGACCCAAAGCAGATTTTACATTTCGTTCTACTTTCCTTTTAACAGGAAACATTTTGTACCACATTGTTCCACCAACCTGCTACAGCCTCCTGCTGTCATCCCCTCAGTAAATATTTTAAACACTTTATTGTTCTTGAGGATAGACTCAAGCAACCTAGATACATTTCCACTTGATTCGCCCTTTATCTATCATGGCTGTTATTTCACATCTGCTTTAACTGCTTTTGGTCGCTGAGACCCGGCAAACATTGAGACTGCAAGAGAACCTCTCCAGTGTTAGAGCAGTCCAGACACTGGCCTACCAATGGTGTTGAACAAGGCTTTGTAACCATTTTTAACAAGTAACTGTGGTCAACTTACTCACACATTTATAAGTTAACTGAACTTTGTGTTTATATTAAGGTCAGCTTCACTGGAGCAGGTTTTGATGACAGTAGATAATGCTGCAGAAATACCTCACATACTGGTCTTGCAAACTCAACACCCAGAGCTAAATATCGGCAGTGGCTAAATCATTGAAATAAATAAAAAAAAATAAAATAAAACATCTGACTGTGTTAGAGAGGATGCAATTAGTGCAGTGATGACAGAGCAGAATAATAGAGGGGAAGACTAAAGGAATGACGAAAGGTTGTCTGCTTAATTGACTCTATGAGCTGTGGGGGACGTGGAGGTCATGCTGTGATGGTGCCCTTCATATTACAGGCAGGAGGGAGCTGAGAAAGCTGCTCAAGGTCCAAACAACCATAGGGGGCTTTGTGTTCTGCCATCATGAGTTCTGTGGTGCCAATACTCAGCTATGTCTCCCTTCAAACAAGCAAGAGGTACCATTTTCTTATGCAGCTGTCCTTTGTTAATGTTGTCTTGAATAATATGTTTGTATAATCCACACACAGTCAATGAACATAATACATGATGTAGCAGCAGGTACAATAGAAAATCATCAATTAAAATCAGGGAAGGAACCTCTAATTATCATTTATGGAGTAAATTTTGTTTCTGAAATGAAAATCCCACAGATAGTGGTGTCTGTGTCTGCTTGCAAATGAACAGTAAGCAATTAAACGTTTATAAAATATTCCCCCACAGAGCTACAGCAAATGACAAATCAGTTCAAATCTAGGCTCATCAAATCCAATGTGATGCAGTTTATGCTACAGTGGGGAGAACAAGTATTTGATACACTGTTGATTTTTCAGGTTTTCCACTTGCAAAGCATGTAGAAGACTGTA
>JAUZNJ010088653.1:0-49769 GCA_034780135.1 Jordanella pulchra | reverse complement strand
ACATCAGTATTTAATAACGATATTGGGCGGTATGAACTGCAGCTCAAGGGGTCTTTTTTCTTCTCCCATGGTGTTTATAGGATTCAACTCATCCCTCTTTCTTCTGAAATCTATCTATCTTAGTTTTTTTGACCTTCAGTATCAGATGATTGTTTCCAAACCATGCAGCAAAGCGATTCACCAGGTCCCTGTACATCCATCTTTGATCCATTTGATGCATAATCCTAACAACTGCAGTGTCTAATAACAGGACTCTGTCTGCAATGGAAGTTAGAGGTGTACAGGGTAAAAAGGAACAGCGAGTGTACTGTCCTTTGTGGTGCTCCTCTGCTGCTGACTGCTTGATTAGATAGTTGACCCTTCAGTCTAACAAACTGTCACCTGTTTTCAGGCAATTGTACTGTCTCTATCAGGGTTTCTCATAAAGTCAGGCGGAATCATGGTAAATGCACTGAAGAAATCAGAGAACATAACCCTCACAAGTACTGCCTGCCTTGTTTAAATGACAGTGGGTTTGTTAAAGTAGGTGTATGATGCCATCTTTAACTCTAACTTCAGAGTGATAAGGAAACTGCAGGGGGTTCTGATACTTGATTGTTTGCTTGCTTATAAGAACCAACTAATAACCCTTTCTTGCTAGTAAACTAGTAAACTCTCTGGGCAAATAATGGCTGAAAACCAACTGTGAACAGTTTAATATCTGGGGTGCAGTGACAAATCTTCACAGTAACATGTCCTTGATGACATTTTCAGTCTTCTTTAAATCTCTGTCTACTTGTATGGCCAGAAAGCCTGGCAGAGACATCTTATAATTTGCTAAGCTAGAATAAAGTCATAGCAAACTATAAAAGTCCTGAAATCCTCAGTTGCATTAGAAATGTTTCTTTTGATTGGCCTTTCTTAGACAATATCAAAAAAGTCCAAAGTTACAAAGCAAAAAGGAAAGCAGCTTTTTAAGAGGAAGGACACAGCCAACAACATGACCAATAGTGACATCTAGTGCTTCAAATAAATATATTAGAAAAGCTGTGACGAGTTTTCGGTGGGGCCAGTTTTCCCCAGTAAAAGCTTGAATTAAAGTCTGAAACTACTTTATTTTAATGGCATTTGGATTTAAATGAAGATCTTGAAAGTTTTAAAACTCTAATAGTTCTTTACTGATTTGAAATTGGAAATGCTCAGCAGATGCAATAGTCACAAGAAGAGTGCTTCTCATTTTAAGAGAGGTAAGTAAGCAATTCAGGTGAGATCATCTGTGCTTTAGAGCATTTTGGACAATTTTTAATTTTCCATCTCTGTAGGCAATGAATCTCATCACTATCAGACTGTTCCTAGATGGGGTGTACCAAAAGCAAATAAGGATTACAACAAAAAGATGTATTAATGCATATACATGCCAAAAAAAAAAAACATTTTTGGAGAACTCTAAGCAGCCGCTTACTTTTCTTATACCAGCCTAGATAACAGTAAAGCTATAACCATTTTCTTTTCTACTTATTTCTACTTTTTTTGGTTAATCTAAACCTGGAACCACAAAACTAAGAATGACTGCTTGCTTTAAAAAAGAAAACAAAAAAAGTCTAACTGGTACGAACTGCATGAATCAAACTGGCACAAACAATGGTGGATCTTGCAAAGAACATTTAACATAAAATTCACCACTTCCAAAAAAAAAAAAAAACCTTTATAATTGCACTAATCTGAAACACATTGTTCAAAAACTACCCCTGAAATAACATGTTTTTCCACAATTGAGAAGCAGCTTTATTTCCTAAAAAAAAATTGTTTTAGCTCTACATTACAGAATATTCAAACATTTTTTTCAGCTTTTAATATTGCTCAAACTCAGATTAATCACACGATAAGGTAACAAGGGTAAGTTTTATTTCTGATGCAAACAGGAATGGCAATTCAGTCCAAGTTTTTTTGGATAAGAGAAGCATGAGTAAAAATAAAAAAAAGTTAGAATAAAAAAAGCAATGTTTCAGTTAAGAATGGCAGTAAAATCAAAAAGCCAAAACTAAAAGTCTAAAAATAGAGCTAGGAAATCACTTGGGTCAGTTAATTCAGGTTGAGAATGGCCTTGGCTTTTCTAACATTATAAAAGTATTCACATATGCTTGCTAACTATCAAAATAGTATCTTATTCTGAAAGCTTAACATTTCAATTCTAATCCATTTTTTTAAAATAAATATAACTCTAAAGTTTTCAACTTGTTCAGTAAGTGTCATGATGTTTTCCCTTTCCAGTTTTCCTTTGAATCGTCCAACTTCTTATTCTCATCTAAAAAAAACTAAATCCAGCACTTAATAAAATAAAAAACATTCATTCAGCCACATTCTGTTGTGTGAATACAAGTAATCGCATCCAGGTAATATATATGGCCGTTAGTTATCACTTATGTGCACTTTTATAATAGGAGCAGTGCAATCTGACATTGTGGCTCTGATAGTAACTTTCTGGTTCTTGTGAATCAGAGAGGGGCCCTTTGCTTGGCCTTTAGTGACATTCTTCTCCATACTCTTTGGGAGATTTTCATAATGATATTTATCTAATTTCTCAATGACATCAAAAACTCCTACTGCATACTCATTTGTCTTGATGTTCAAGTCATATGGCACCTTGAACAGGACGGCAATTTGCTCTGAGGCTTCCTCTGTAAATCCGCTGAAGAGATCGTAGGTGCAGATACCAGAAAACCCACGTCCCGTGCGAGGCGTCTTGGCAAACACGGCGCCTCCTGATGAGGATGGTAGAATTCTTGGAGGCAGAGGATCAACACAGCTCCCCCTGCATGAGTACGTCCTAATCAGAGCAGAATCAAAGCACAATAACTACAGCTAGTTAGCAAAGTAAGGCAATACATTGTGTCAACAACTACAGAAGGTGACATACCTAGGATTCTCAAGCGTATAGTGATCTGAAAGATTAGTGATGTGAATGCTGCACTGCCGACGTGGTGATGAATTCGTCAAAGGTCCTGTTAATGCTAAAGTGGTTTGCAAAAGGTCTGCACCAAAGTTTAATGCTTCCATAATCTCCATTTGTTGCAACAAGTTGTGGTCCTTAGTGGAGCTAGTATACCTACGAGAAATGACTGGAATAAAGAGGATGAACATTCAGTGGGAATCTTATAAGACCAGGTGAGTTTATTGTAAGTTACAGTATTTAAATACATTGGTTAATTTTATCACAGAAGATTTAAACTGATTAGTGACACAAATGGTCTCCTGATAAACTTGTGGGGACCCACAATTAGTTCCCCTCCAAGATATTTGTACAAAATCTTTTAAATACAAAAATAAATACAAGAACAGATTTTTTTAATGGCCTGTAGCTTTGTACCAGACTGGGCAATCTATCAAAAGTTCAAAATTGTTTTTGACTTCATTTCAGAAAAAAAAGAAGCTTACTTTAAAAAAATATTTACATGAGTTTTAATAGAATATTTCTTGCTTGTGTTCTTTGGTTTAAGTTTCTCTTTCAGTTTAATGAGGGAACTTTCCAGAATCTTTTAGGTGATCTTTTTTTTTTTTTGGCAGAAAATGTCAAACAGGTTAAGATCACCAGAGTTACTAAAATAGGTTAAAGGGAGCTGACCAAAACATATAGTAAATAGATTTGTAATGTTACAACTTAAGCCCCGTTATTTTACATTTATGCCAATACTATTTTCTTTTTTTCTAATAACATACAGAAACAATTTTGGACTTACAAGCCTTGTCTTTCTACCTGGATCTTTGTCCAAAAATCAATTAGATATCCCATGTTGTACCTATGGAAAACCCAGAATGAAGCTCACTACTGCTCAGTTCTCCCACAGTACGGCCAGGCTGATTGGAAGCAGCTGGTAACTATAGACACCTGAAGGAGAAATTGACGAGATCAGAGATGATAGGATGAAACGATAGTAATAAAGTAAACCTACATTCTTTTGTTATGAAGTTTTCATACCTGGCACTTTGTGGTTTTTCTTTGTTTCTAGGCAGACAATAACTGCCTAGAATAACTAAGGGAGAATGAAATCTAATTTGATATTTATTGCTTTGCACTATCTAAAAACAAAACATTATTTCAGCTGCCTTCACACGGCTCATAATTAGTTCGATTCTACATAGCAGAAAAAAGCTGAAAAGACAAATTTTTTTCTAAAGAATTTAAATTAAAAGAAACACCTAATTACAAAAGACTGTTAAATCCCTAAAACATTTGCCTTGCTTTGGTAGGATATTGTGTTAGATTTTAGCATGTCCCAAATTTCACAAGCAAGTATTAGAATACCTCCCTCATTTTGGGATATCCTACAACACCCAAGACTAGTCGTTAATAGTTTTAGTTAAATTTTCCTTCATAAAATGTACTTAAAGTTTTGACTAGATCTAATCTTCTTTTTATCTTAATCTTTCATATAAACTAATCCAGGATGTTTGATTTTCCCACCAAGACTGAAAGAACAAGAGATTAGATTGATGAAGTCTTCTGTCATGTGACACTTTTCAACACTGAGCTTTGAGGTGTTGTAATGGGTCCGAGGCATAAGAGTGATATGTGAGGGCTTCCAGTTTTGTGTTAGGTATTATAATTTAATCCACCGATCCTTAACCATCTTTCTTGTGTCCACAAAAGCAGTATGTTTTCAGGTATATTTTTTTTCCTACTTATAAAAACTGTACTTTTTTTGGTGATGTTTGCGGAGATAAAAGTAGAAAAGCTCCAAGGACATTAACACCAGAAAAGGAGAGTGCAACACAATCTAATTTAAAGCTTGGATTTTGATATTTATTTTCCTTTTCTGGCATTTATTTAACTATTAAAACCATACCTGAGACACATCTTCCGGTAAAGTTTCTCCCCTAAAATGGTTTTTGCTTAAAAGAAAAGAGGGACAAAACAAAACAAACAACAAACAAATGTTTTACAGAGGGTTTTATTTTTGAATGTGAAGATGACAAGCTATTGGTTTAAAAGAAAGGGTGTGGCAAACAATTCAGTAAAACTCTTGAAGCATAAAGGTTACAGAACCTTTAAAAACCCAGTTTACAAATAGCAACTATGATGTGAACGGGTGAATGCTAGTCATTTCAAACATACCAGCAAGTCTAAACTTTTATCTTGGTGATATCATAGTAGAGTACAAATGCTACAACAAAACAAAACAGGCTAAAAAATGTTATCTTAACCACAATTATTATGCAAGGTTTTTTGCTCCTTGCCACACCTGAATAGAGGATTATGCTACAATGGGGTGATCATGCTAGTTACAGATCTTATTCAAAGTTATAAAATCTCTGCTAAAAGAAGAAGCGTTTTAGCTGCTCAAGTCAACCTTTAACACAGAAGAATAGCCATCAGACATAGTAGCACTAATGGTGACATCTTGGCTTATGTGAATTAATGAGCGGCCATTGGCTTCACCTCTAATAAATGTTATGTCCATTTTTTTTGCCATTTCCTCATGCAGATTAATATTACAACCTCTGCACACATCAAAGACTCCCACTGCATATTCATTTACCTTTAAGTTTAGATCATAGGGAACCTTGAAAAACACAGCCATTTGCTCTTTAATTTTTCCAGAGAAACTGTTGAGAAGATCGTAGGTTATAATGCCAGAAAATCCACGCCCTGTGTGAGGCGTTTTGGTAAAGAGTGCTTCTCCAGATGCAGAAGGCTGAATTTTTAGTGTCAAAGGATCAGCACAGAATCCTCTGCAGACGAACATCCTGGATATCAAGAATTTAAAAAGCTTATAATAAAGCATGGTAATAAAAATCAAAAAATTTGCTACAAGAGGTTCTTTACCCAGGATTCAGGAGAACGTAGCGGTCTGAGGAATTTGTGATCTGAATCTTGCATTCTCTGCGTGGTGCTGCTTTACGTATTCCTTCACCGACTGTGATGGCGGTCGCAATAAGTTCAGATGCAACACTTATTATGTCCACAATTTCCATCTCCGGTGGAACTCACCTGTAAGACAAAAATAATGTTACATGCAGAAATGTGCAAAACATTGGCTGAATATCTTAATGCAGGTTAAATATAGAAATTAATGTTTAAAGATGTTGTGTTTAATGCAAAGCAACCAGAAATTTTATTTTACCATTTATGTTAACACCTTACTTAAGAACGTCTACCATTTTGTATTTATGCTAGTTTTTAAAAAAAGGAAAAAAATTAAAGTAAATCATGCCTGGTTAAGCATCATTGCTGTTTTACAGAAAAATGACCAATTTACACTATAAGGACCACTTCAGGTTAACCTAAATTACCAGGGGAAGATATTTTCCAGACGAAAGGACAAAATTTTAAAAAAAACTAAATATCTTGTATATATCAAGATATATATATCTTATATTTCTTATAAGCACCTGTAGGGGAGGGTAAAATGATCCAAATGTCTAATTCCTCTTGTTCCTCTATAAAGTTCCTCTGAGTGGCTTGAAGGTTTTTAACAGTTGCATTTATCTAAATTAACTCACAAAACCAGATAAAAAGAAACATTTTAACTTCTGTTCAGAGGAGGACTTTGGAATACAAATAATCTTATCCAGTCAGTTTGGACAATGCAACAGATAGCACTGGGAAAAAAGTCAGTATTAATGTATATTTTAGAACTTTAAAATGTTATTGGTTTTAATCCAACCAATAATGCTAGTGGTTAGTTCATTCTAAGGAGAAGTTTTACAATTTTGTTTGTTGTTTTCTACAACCCAAAAGCTCCATTGCAACATAAAACACCATTTTTAGTACAAATTTATCTCCATAGTTCCAACAGATAGAACCTTCTATTTTCTATGTGCTATTTGTTTTTAAAAAAACTTTAAACTGTCACTCGAAGCCCACCATATTTGAAATCATACTGTATATACATTTATGTATAAACTCTTCTTTCATCCATCCCTCCATGGATACTACAGTTGCCTTCTCTTTCCGGGCTCTTTATAGTTCTTCCCTAAACCCTTGGTGTTTCTCTTATTTCTCGTCTTCTTTTTTCCTGATGTTTCCATCATTTGGAATTGCCATATCAATCACTACAGCTGTCCTCTGCTGCTTGTCAATGATCACAATGTCCGTTTGGTTGGCCACAACCATTTTATCCGTTTGTATCTGAACATCCCACAAGATCTTAGCTATGTCATTCTCCACCACCTTGGCAGGTGGATCCCATTTTGACCTTTGGGTCTCCAGTTTGTATTCTGCACAGATGTTTCTGTACACTATGTCAACCATTTGCTCTTTCATGTTTTCTTTTCCTGCCAGTATCTTCCACCCTGTTGTGAGATGCTTGATTGTTTCAGGAGCCTCTTTGCAGCTTACACCTGGGATCTTGGCTGATATGGTAGATCTGGACCTTTAATGCTCTGATGCCATGATCAGTTCTTCTGTGCTCTTTTTAAGCCTGGGCCTCTATAGTCATATCCCATGCAGGGTTTTTTCAAACTATAACAGTTCCTTCAGTTCCTTCATTTCCAGGTTCCATTGTCTGAGACATTCACTAAGTGCTTCATCCCTTGGGACCATTTTCCTAATGTATTCTTGGAGCTTCTGCCTCCCTCTTTGCACTTAATGTATAGATTTTGGTTACTGGACTTGGGGTGAAATCCACCCTTTATGATGAGAAGCTTTCTTGTTTTAACATCAGTGGACTGAAGTTCCTCCTTAGGTCAACTTATTATCCCAGCAAGGTAGCTGATTACTGGCAAGTTTTAACTCGTTGCAGGTATTTGGCTGTTGTGACTTTCGTCTTGTCTTCTTCATTGTTGCCATTTGCCAGTGATATTTCAAGGTACTTGTAGCCCTCTTCTATATTTGCTCTTCTCCCTTCTGGGAGCTTGATCCCCTCTATGTGGATTACCTTGCCTCTCTTTGTCATCATCCATCCATTCTCCGGCCCGAATTACATTCTGATGTCCCTGCTGTAGATCCTGATGGTGTGGATCAGCAAGTCAATGTCTCATTCACTCTTAGGTCTTTTAGCAACCGTGAATGATTGTTATCTCGTTCTTCCTTTTCCTATATACCTTTCCATTATCATTTATTCTACTGCTGTGGTGGGTTGGCTTGTGTGATATTGTTACCTCGTCACTGGGAGTATACCTTAGCTGGTTCAGTAGAGAACAGCCTGTTGACACAAATGAGGCAAACGTAGAGGAAAGGGGGAGCTTCGTTGTCCTCTGTTTCCCATGAGTCATTGCGGATCAAAGGGGATTGGTCAGCTCAGACAGCAATGGTGGATGAAGGTAGCAAAAATTGGGGTTAAATTAATATACGTCGCTTTATATAACCCATAATAAACTTTGAAGACGTTTTTAGGTAAGAATGTAGCTTTATTAGACTCAATATCTGCCTGGTTGGTCACAATTTCACTGAATTTAAAAAAAAGGAGCTCCATCTTTTACTGAGGCTGGACTTTTTTCCTGTGTTAGGATTATTTTTTACAATTCATGTATGTGATTGTTAAACCCTAATATTACCTGAGTGTTAAGAGTTAAGGCTAATGTTTCCCCAAGCAGTTTATCTAATGAGGACTGTTTTTTGATCTGGATAAAATGTATTCATTTTTATTATGTATGCGTGATGGCTGCACCTACAGCCACACAAATAGGTAATATCCCATCACACTTATAATAGTTTATAGTAAATTTCATTACACTTTTGTTTCTTTAAATATAATTTAATATACAGAGTAACAGTTGGTTTCTGTTTAACATTTTCCCATTATAATGTATTCTAACATGCATGCACATATTTTAGTTTACACTCTGTGTTTTTGCATGATTTAATCTTTGTTTGAGTTACCTCAGTGTCAGCTGCTCCAGTCCTTTTATGGAAACAAAGAGGTGGAGAACGGGTGGAGCAGACCTATAAAGACTGCAGATTGGTTTATACCACAAGCCAGGATCAACAGGGGGGGACGAGATTTTTTTTTCAGTGTCATTTAGGTTTTTGTGTGTTGACCAGCCAGGATTTAAGTTTTCTCGTTGGTCTCATTTAGGGAGATCTGTTTGAGTCTGTGTAGAGTTATTCTACTTAGACCTCTTTTATGGGCCCAACCTTGTTTTTCTTCCCAAATTTGTTTGGATTAATTAAAACCTTTTTTTTTTTTTTTTTAACTTCAACCTGTGCCTGACATTTCTTCGTCTGCTCAGCCCATCACAGTACGTAAGAAAGATTTGGAAATGAAATGTGAGCTTAGAGACAGAGTGGATTATTCTTAACAGAGAGCTCTCATACTATGCATTTGGATTGTCTACTACTTTTACTGAAGTACACTTTTTGGATATTCTGCCCACCTCGCATTACACCCCCAACAAATATATTGTGACATGTAGCATATCTTCTCTCTTTAAAAAAAAAAAAAAAAAAAAAAGAAAAAACAGAAAAAAGTTTCTAGGGACATATTTCAGCCCCTACATCGCACACTATAATCTTTGGTCACCCAATGGGGCAGGGTATTTCAATCAGTGAGTTAAACCCTCACATCTATTCACCACTTCTTTGTGAATTTGAAGACATGCTTTTTTGTCACAGTTTGGGGTGGGGGGGGGGTGGCTTATTTCACCCTATTAAAATACTCCATCCCCCATCCGTATATAACTAAATAATTTAGCGGAATGTTTTTTACTTGATTACCATAATTATGGAGGATGACTATTCATATATGGAGACATTTGCTCTTTGTCACAGTTACATGGGTAGAACCAACAATTTATGAAGCCTGAGGTTCTCCTCCATAACATGGAAAAATGTTGATAAACCTGTAAGTATTTTACAATGTTTATTCCTCCCATTGTGTACAAGTCCTGTAAATATGAAAACATTTGCTCTGGGGGGGGGGGGTCCATTATCTCAGACTGCTGAAATATACAGTGCCTCTTAAAGTGTGCTCCATTTCAAAATCAATGATATGTGATGAAGGTCCCTAAAGACTCACTGACTCAATTTTATTTTTAATGGGAATTTACCTGCAAAATGTTCAGAGGTTTTAAATCTGTGTGCTGAGCATTAACAAGGGGACTGCTTTAACATCTGGGCAAAGAAAGCAAACTTCTCCATACACCTTAAATTGAAGCGTGCATCAGTACGATCTGTTACAAGACTTTAAAGCTGGGAATGACATAACTGTGTCAGACTGCTTACCGGAATGACCTGTAAACATCATCACTGCAGCCAACATATGTATCCTCGGCCATTTTGATAGGCATGTAGTTTGAATAAAACCGTTTACCCAGTCTGTGCTTCAAAAATTCTTCTCGACAGTATAAACTGTATGTAGCAAGTCTAATTTTGTGCTCATGGCTAGCTTGTTAGTAGCAGCTCAGTTCAAAGCAAACGGATGCCGTTCATCAGTCAAGTTTTTGATTTGAAAATAAGGTACCATTTATGACATCCGCTGCCAGCCGTCTGACAATCCCAATCAAGCTCCAGTTCTTTTGATTGCAGGATCTATTTTTCCTGCTAGCTCTTTACAAAAATCAGGACTGCTGTCCGTCTGACTCTACCTACCATGACTTGTATACTAATTTGCTTAATCGCCAGTCTTACTTTAGGAAAACTACTGAAGGCTTAGAAAAGTTTAAACAGCATTTTTTTTGTATACCAAGGAAAAAGCACCGGGTCATGCTGCTGGAATAAGTGGAGCGTGGTGGAAATAGTGTGCGTCGGGCTATAACATAGGTTAGCTATTCAAATCGGCCCGGAACCTTACTTGCCATTTAGTTGCTCCATTTCAAAAATCAATATCATGTAAAGAAGGTCCCTTGCCATTTAGTTGCTTTCAAACCTTGAACCAATTAGTCCCAAATGTGACCCCGGCCCTAAAACATATCTCCCCCCCCCCCCCCCTCATAGGGCCCAGGGATTGGCCCTATAAGCAGTCTGTCCCCACCATGCGCCATTTTCCTAGAAAATTGGCCTAATAATGTATCAAATTCAAGAACACACATAATTTGACCTTGCAGGTTTATTTTGATATGCAAACCACAGACTAGGATGAAGTTTTACTCAAGTAAAAAAAAATCGAAATACAAAAAAATTTCCCCTAAACCATGACATTTGTGCAATTTTAACAGTAGTACCGATTCCAGAACTTGGCCAAAGCAAGCAAATATGGTGCCCCCCCCGATTAACCTGATGTACAGCCAAAGTACCCATCCCAATCCCCACTCAAAACCTCACTCCTGTGAAACCAAAGGTCAAAATTTAAAAACTGATCGTACAAAACTACATTGGAGAAAATTATATTTACATATGGAAATGAAGTAATTTGGGTAGTAGTAGTTTGTAGCAAGAAAAAGAACATACCCTCAAAAATTGGCTGAAGGATTTGGTAAAAATGCAAAAATTCAAATACCCCATTGTCAGTTATGCTACAATGGGGTGATCATGCTAGTTACAGATCTTAAAGTTATAAAATCTCTGCTAGAAGAAGAAGCGTTTTAGCTGCTCAAGTCAACCTTTAACACAGAAGAATAGCCATCAGACATAGTAGCACTAATGGTGACATCTTGGCTTATGTGAATTAATGAGCGGCCATTGGCTTCACCTCTAATAAATGTTATGTCCATTTTTTTTGCCATTTCCTCATGCAGATTAATATTACAACCTCTGCACACATCAAAGACTCCCACTGCATATTCATTTACCTTTAAGTTTAGATCATAGGGAACCTTGAAAAACACAGCCATTTGCTCTTTAATTTTTCCAGAGAAACTGTTGAGAAGATCGTAGGTTATAATGCCAGAAAATCCACGCCCTGTGTGAGGCGTTTTGGTAAAGAGTGCTTCTCCAGATGCAGAAGGCTGAATTTTTAGTGTCAAAGGATCAGCACAGAATCCTCTGCAGACGAACATCCTGGATATCAAGAATTTAAAAAGCTTATAATAAAGCATGGTAATAAAAATCACAAAATTTGCTACAAGAGGTTCTTTACCCAGGATTCAGGAGAATGTAGCGGTCTGAGGAATTTGTGATCTGAATCTTGCATTCTCTGCGTGGTGCTGCTTTACGTATTCCCTCACTGACTGTGATGGCGGTCACAATAAGTTCAGATGCAACACTTATTATGTCCAAAATTTCCATCTCCGGTGGAACTCACCTGTAAGACAAAATAATGTTACATGCAGAAATGTGCAAAACATTGGCTGAGTATCTTAATGCAGGTTAAATATAGAGATTAATGTTTAAAGATGTTGTGTTTAATGCAAAGCAACCAGAAATTCTATTTTACAATTTATGTTAATACCTTACTTAAAACCCGTCTACCATGGCAAACGTGCATTTATGCCAGTTTTTAAAGACAGGAATTCAAATAAATAATGCCTGGTTAAGCATCATTGCTGTTTTACAACAGATTACTTTTCTGTAGGTCATTTATAATTTAAAAAATAAATAAATAAAGCAGTAATCCAACAGTACGTTGGCCAAAACCGAAGATTGGAGCTTGTAAGTCAACATGCAAGTTTATTTTTAAATGATAAATTTACACCATAAGATCATTACTTAAACTGATGTGCACACACCCACACATGGGAAAATATTTAGACAAATAGTTTTGGCTGCTAGTTTGGGCCATTTTTTTCCATGTAGACTTGGATTACAACCCCTGCAAGCATCAAAGACTTCCACTGTGCTTCCACTGCAAGCACCACACCTTAAGACAGGTCTCAAACTGGTTCCAGAAGGGCTGTGTGGCTGCAGGTTCTCTTTCCTCCCAAGCAGTAGCACACCAGACTCCATTCATCTCATCAAGCGAGTCTCGTCTTAACCTGATGACTTGATGGGATGAATGGAGTCTGGTGTGCTACTGCTTGGCCCTTTCTGGAACCAGTTTGACACCTCTGCCTTAAAACAATGCAGATCCCAGTGATTCACACATTTCAGTGTTCAGTGCAAACCAAAACTATTTAATGGATGTCTGGACTTCACGACAGTTTAGAATGTATGCTTGTACACCCCTGATGAAGCTGTAGATAATCTGACATTGCATTGTTTCACATTACGTCCATCTCACTCTTCATCCACACATGCTTTCAATTGACTTGAATATTTTTAATGGCCCTTGTTTATACAGTTTAACACCAGAGAAATTCATACCTGCTGATGACCTTAGATTTAGCTGGACCAGGTGGTATGGTGGCCAACAGATCAGCTGCCTGCAATATGCATAAATTAAGAAAATGTTAGTGAGCTTTTGGCAGATCACAACTTTAGTATAGCAATTGTTCTTGGGATTAAATCCCCTATTTGGAAAATAGATTTTGTTTGCCTCTAACTTGGTAGTTTGTAAAGTGCATGGCGTTGTCCCTGTGTAAAATCTCAGTCACCCAACCAACCACATAACAGGCTTTAATTGGAAGGCAACCAGACATTTGCTCAATTTTTACTGAAGACGTTTCTAAACCTATCCAGGAGTACGTCACTTCTACTGGAGTGCACCAGAGTGATTTAAAGGACACCAGAAGACATATGGCTTGAAAGAGGGGTGTAGGAAGCCATCTTTGTTAAGAGGAAAAACCCCATCAATATCCAAGGGGTATCTAAAAGAGATGTCCAAGCCACCTCAGCAAACTCCTCTCGATGAGAAGGTGAAGCGACTTTACTCAGAGCCTCTTCCAAATTACTTGCCTCAGGGGACCTGGAGAGGGTTGAATCACTTCTCCAGGTCCACAAAACACATGTGGACTAGTTGGGCAACTCCCATGAAACCTTGAGAACCCTGCAGAGAGTTTAGGCCTGGTCCACTGGTCCATGGCCGGGATGAAAACCACTCTGCTCCTCCTGAGGCCAAGGATCAACAATCAGTCAGGCTCTCCTCGCCAGGACTCTGGCATAAGAGTTCGTGGGAAGGCTGAGAAGTGTGATCCCCCTAACTATTTGAGCCGGTGGCCATTTCATATGAATCTGACTTGGAAGGTGCTTATAGGCATACCCAAAGTCAGTCTTCAAGTGGCCCTTAGCTCAATGCAAAAAAAGCTTTTTCCTAGTATTCTCCCTTGTTTTGCGTCATTTATTGGATGAAGAAACGGGTGGGGCAGCCTGGCTTGTGCCATACTTCAAGCAGCATGTCAGAAATAAGACAATTATGTTTATAGCTACCAAGGACTGCATCAAGGCTATATTTTCCACTCCACAGCTAAATTCTGAAGGTAGACCCATCCACCATTGTTCTTTAAGATGTAGCTGCACTTGAATGGAAAATTAAGTAAAGATTAGAGTACATTTTAAGTTCTGAATACAGACCGAGTGCAATTCGTGTTTTTGTTCATCTAAACAACAAAACATCACCTTTACTAACTTGCTACTTCAGCAACAAAAAGCAATTAGTTTTTATGTCAATATTTTTGCTAGTTTATCCTAAATAAGACAATTGTAAATAAACATAAACCGCTTGATACCTTTAATTGTTGTTTTCAGAAGATGGTCATCAGCAGGCATGTGTGAGCCTTCGTTCAGCCACAGTACTACCTCTAGTTTGCCGGCTTTGAATGATTGTCAACAGCTGAAAACTGGAAACACCTGCACAGGAAGAAGCTCCACCCACGAGGACATAATGCCACCACTAGATGGCAACAAAGTATAAAAAGAAGAATGTCATTCTGACACATGATAATGCTGATTAACCACTTTTGCTGTCTTAGGTTTTTTGCAGCTCAAATTTGGCTATTTGCTAAAAATATCATGTATTTAACTCCAATCCATCTTCTGCTGTGTTAGGTTTTTGTTAATATTGATTTTGTGGTGGGCTACAGCTTTAGTATGATCTCATCTGACCAGAGCATGTTTTCCAAGTGTTTTTGTGTACCATAAACACGGCAGACATGCAAACATTTGTCTTTGGCTTTGTTTTGTTGTTTTTTTTTACTGGTAATTCCTATTAAAATTCAATCCAACTTCATTCATAAAGCACTTTAAATTTTCCAAGAGACCAAAGTGCTGTACAGTAAAAAAACAGCAAATGTCACACACACTCTCAGAGGACTTAAATAAAAACAATAGAAGCCTAAAATACATATCACAAAATTAAAATAGAAACTACAAATGTCTCTGATAAAAATTACTTTAACAACTCCCTTAATAAATAAAAAAGACTGGTAAGAGTGTATGAATAATGGTATACCAGTTCTATCACTGGGGCTGAATCAGTCCCATTCTTCTAATTTTTTTGGATGAAGGTTGTACTGTGCTGTTACATGTTTAAAGCATATATATATTGTATAAATGAATATATGATGTTATGTTTTATCCAAAACAGCTGTACTTCTGATATAGATGATGTTACGTTTGGAACAGTTAGCTTGTAAACAAAATTTATGGTCTGAGGCCAAGACTTTTTTTTTTTTTTAATCATTGAGACATTTGCCCTTTGATTTATTAAACATTACCTGAAACCATAGTATGTAAAAGGCAAAGATACTGAGCCTCAATGTTATTGAAAACAAGAGTACAAGCTTTTAAAAATATGTTTTGATATATTGACACATTCTAAGCAGAACTAAAATCTTCCAGAAACCTTGTATTGAATATATTCAGACTAAACTATAAGCATCCTAATCCTTAGTAAAGCTTAACATTTTCTGAATTATAAAGCACAACACATTCTCTACTGTTCATTGATTTCGTCATACCTGAGCTACTGTGCAGAGGTCTGGGGTAACACCTACAGGACATCTCTTAAACCAAAATGCATAAAGGAGGCATCAGGATAATTCATTAGGCTGGCTATCATGGCCACAGTAATCTATTAAAGATCAATTCCTGCTTCCATAAATTCTCTGATCTAAACTTTTGTTGAGGGACAGGGAGGCCATAATAACAGGAATAGTCTAAACTAAAAAATCTTTTTAGTCAAAAATACACATAAAAAGAATCTGCAGTTTTGTAAATGGTGTAAAAGTATCAAACCAACTGTGTTGAATTAAAGCAATGTCCAAGCAGGACACTGTTTTCGTAGTATGGACTCATGAGGAGAAGGGGTATGATTAAATAAGCTTCACTTATTTAATCAGATATAACCACTAAATTATATAAACATAGGATCATCAATTTTTAATGAGCTAATGGTGCTTCAAACGTTGAGTATAACTTATATAAAGCTGGTTCAATACTGTTCTTTATTGTGCTGGTTTGTGAGATTTAAAAAATTGAGAAATAAATTTCTTACAATCATACACACACATAAATATTCATTAAAAAGGCAAATTTAATGAGTCAAGGTTCTCAACTCTTGGTGCTCAGAGACGTACTCAGAGAAGTTATTTCACAAATATAAGACAAACTTGACAGATGACCAAACTCACACCAGTTAGGTGATCTGCTCACAAGGCGTTCAGTCTAAAAACAATGGACTACTAACAATATACAGACTTATTTCTGAACAATCGACCTAGTCATCCTTCTTTAAAGCAAACTTTTTTGTGCATGTCCTGTTCAGTTTAGCTGTGACTGGACGACGGAGGAGTGGGCTGAGCCGATGCTATTCCATCAGGTTGTGACGATGGGTCTGAGACAGGATAGACAGGAATCAGTCAGTACATTCAAAGCTTTAAATGACTTCAAAAAATAACACCATAAAAAGCCCCTGGAAACATTGCAGAAATACTCACACATCCCATTTGGAGCTCCAGAGTGTCGAGGGGCCATTGTCTGAGCGTTTCCTCCACCAGGTACCATTCTGTTGGCCACGGACTGGCCTGAAGAACAGAAGACCAAAGTATATATTATACAAACAAAGGAACAGCATAGCATTAAAATCCTTACAGCACTGTAAGGACTTTATTGCTATTGTCATAAGAAGTGTAAAACATTATTCTGTCATATTTCCGTGTGTTTAGTTCAGACCTGAATGTTGGATGGTGTAACCCGACTGACCATGCTGCTCCCTTTGCTGGCGAACCTTCATCTCTGCCTGTTTTAGTTGCTCAGTATGGAAAGTCTGTCTCTCTGTCAGCAGCTGCTGGCGCTGCTGCTCCAACTGCACAAGACACATAGGTATAGTTACAGAAAGCTTAACTAAAATGGAAGTTATGCAAAATATGTTTATTTTGTTGTTTTTTTGTGTTCCCCAGTTTATATGAAATTATGGCAGATATTGGAACAATAGTAAGGTGAAAAGTATGGGACCTAAGGAAGGACAGACAGGACAGCTACACATTTCTTTACTCACAGCCTCCTTCTCTCTGTCCATGATGGTTTCCAGCTCTTCAAAATGTCTCAGTTTGATCTCCAGCTTCTTCATCTGTGTCTCCACCAATAGAGCCACCAGGGACTTGATCTTCCTCTCTTCTACAGCTGCTAAGTGCTACAAGAGACAGTCAAGAGGAAAAAAACGTCCTTGATGAAAAGTAATCCCATTAAGCGTGAACACACGATAACAAAATGGAGTGACTTTGTTTAGACCTGATGTTTTCTTCTCACACCTTAACAAGGTGAGTACACATGGTCCTAAGGATTAGCTCTGAAATTTTGTTTGCCGACTAGAGCAATGTTCTTAATCTCATAAATTTTCCACATGATTGAAGAGGATGGGGCTTTACCTTCGCCTTTGAGGCAGCAGATGATAGAGCAGCAGCTGCTGCCGTGGAAACGCTTCCCTCCACCAGCTCCAGCTCCAGCTCCATCATCCTCTTTCCATCGTCTCCTTCTCCCTCCTGCCTGTTCTCACCATCTTCTCCCCTGCCTAGCACTAAAAAAAATTAAAATACACAGCCAATTAGGTAACAAGACATTTTCAAGTGTTTTGCATAAAAAGTACAGAAAATTGCATAGCAAAGCTATAATGGAGGCAGGTAAAGAAGAGGTTGGACTACAAACCTACATGGGCCCTGTCATGTACTGACTATAATCTCCTATAACAGTAGCTTACTTTGGTTATATACCAAGTCTTTCAGATTAAATTATGGCACCCTGTTGGCTAATTAGATATATTTTCTGTGATAAACTTTGTTTTTGTGAGTAAACATAAACATTGTTAGTCTTTACGTGTGATTGGAGGTGTAATATTCATACGCTGAACATGTTGAAACGTCCTCTCTATGCACACACATACCATCGCCTTCATCTGCCAAGATACTTTCTCCATGTTCTCTTTTAACTTGATCCCCCTCCACTTTCGACATGCCAGGCTCCATCTTGACTCCATCCATTCTTACAGAACCCTGCAACGCATTCATGTAATCCATGAAATACTCCATTTGAGAAAGATGCGACAGAATTCAATGATCAGGGACTGTTTTCCGTAATTTCTTCTCTCTACTCCACCTGATGGGAATCGGGGTCCAGATTCTCAGCTTCCATTGTATCTATTAGAGAACAAAATTGATCAATAATTGCCAGCAGCGTTGAGACAGACATCTGGAGTTATTTAGTTAGTTTCTATTTAGTTTTTACCCGTTTGTTCTGGCTGGCATGGTGGGCGAGAGGTTTTATACAGTGCATCCTCTTGCGCTTTTGAGAATTCCTCTGAGAAAAGAAGAAAAAAAAAAAACAGCCAACAAAGGTCATACATCATGATACATGAAGCATATGATAACCCAAACTCATTCAACTCTTACCCAGTGCTGCTTTCGCTGCAGCTGAAGCCACACGAGGATCTACTACGGATGCCAGGAAGGCCACAGTGCTCATAACAGGGTTTTCTGATTGGCTGAAAGGCACAGGCTGATATGCCAGCGGGCCTAGAGAGGCAGACGAGTCCTCCAGGTAAGGGTCCTCGATGGGTAAACGTAGAAAGTGTAGGATGCATTCATCCTGTGTTCTGGAGCCCACATGCTCTGATACTTTGTTCCAGTCGTCTCTGTAGACTTCTAAGGCCTGAGAAACAGCAAAAATGAACGGTAAAAATATATAGATGGACTGAAAGAGAGAGAAAAGGCGATTCCACAGACAAAAGCATTTAAAAACTCTTGAAAGAAATGAATTGATTTATAATCAGTATTTTAAACTTGGATAATAAAACTTTTCAGCCTCACCTCCAACAGTAAGAGTGTCTCCGGCTCTGTCCATTCCCGCCCTGCATTTGCTCCTTTAGTCTAAAAAAATGCCACAGAAATAGTTTCAGACTGAAAATGAGTACTGTCCTCACAAAGAAAGCTAAAAAAAAACAAACAACTAAGTAATGCAGAAATATCTCAGCAAAATTTTTTCAGATACATAAAACTCAAAAGATAACATGGCAAAGTAACATATTTACATCCCTTGAGCTTTTGGCTACTTTCATGAATTTGTCATAAATGAATTTCTTTTATTACTGGAAATCTGAGACCTTGACAATCATTATTTTCCACTCAGCTCATTTTAATCACAGCCCCAAATGAAATCCACTCAGAAGTCATTTTTCTTTTTAAAACCATTAGAATTGTTTTCTGCAGTTTGTCCCAGGCCATGCTAGAGACACAACTAACGTCCAGAAAGAAGGACCTCTGGTCAGGTGAAACACAGTAGAAAATTGAACCAACATGGTAAAACACAGTGACAGCTGCATCATTCCGCATAAAATAAACCCGTTATCTGATTCAGGTGCCTTACACCAAGGAATCTTCTCAAACATGAAGGACTGGCCCTGGAGGACTGACTTTTGAACTCTGCTGGTTTAACTAAAATATAAAATGTATTTGTTAGAACGGCTGAGACCTGAATCCAACCAAGAATTTCTGCCATAACCCAAAGGTTGATATTTATAAACTGTGGTTATATTTTCCCACCCAAGTGGCCTTTGCGACACCCACCATGTCAACCTTTTGACTCCATATGTGAAAGTCACCGGCACCCATCTGTGTGTAAGTGTTAGCTCTGTGGTAAAATTGTGACAAACTGTCAATATTAAGATTACTCTGTCCATGCAGTAATTTGAAACGATCATTCAAGTTGGACAGGCTTCTCTTATGATAGATTGACTCTTTGTCTTCTTTTGACACCTTTTTAAAGACAGTATTTACAAAGTTGCTTTCCAGGAATTCAACTCAGCACAAGTTGTTTAGTGAGCTGGTGTGTTTTAAGTCTGTTTTAAAGTGACTATATTTTTCTTAATCTCTTATTGTACAGGGCTTAAGTTCCACCATGTGTTGCTTTTAAATATGCTTTATGGATATTTAAATGAAGTGAATTAATCTGATATGTAGGATTCCAGATTCCAAATACCACATAGGACCTACAGCTAAACTTTACTAACTAAAGAGACTGGAGGCCAGGTGCACCTTTTCAGATTTTATTACGGCAATAAATATTTGAAAATCATTTGTCTTTCTCCTCATACTTCACATTTTACTACTATTTATGTTAGTCTATCATGTAAAATGTATTGTGAGACCTTTGGATGTTTCCGGGCATAGATGTCGGTGCGCAGACCAAAGTTCTGACAGTCGGAAGGTTTCTCTCTGTTCTTCTCCGGGAAATTCAACATGTGCTGCGAAGCGGACACCTGACAAGAAGAGAATGAGCAGAGAAGGAGTTTACTGCAATGAATGCGGTAGAGTTGTCGCGATACTTAAATTCCAAACTTGATACTGATAGCAAGGAAAATAATCAATACTCGATGCCCTTTTTGATACCATGGGGATAAAAATAACCAATAATTTAAAACATAAAAATATATTTATTTAGATGACAGTTTGACTACATCTCGAGGTTTTATTCTTTTAATGTAAAAACAATCTAGAAATCTATAATAAACAATAGCAAAGATATGCAAACACTTGCATTTAGGATCATTTAGTATCATAAATACCGTGCCAAATTAGTATCCAGAGACAGCATTTGAGTATCGATACTTTTCAGAGTATCAGTACTATTGACCAGCCTAGAACTCTGCAAACATTATCTGGAGATGTGATGCGGGTTGGACCAATGGCACCAACCTGAAGGGGCTTGTGCTGCAGGGGGGCCAGCCCGGATGGCGTGTCGGCCAGGACGTTGAAATGAGGTGTGGGAGGAGGTCCCATAGGAAGGGGTCGGCTCTCTGCATCCACCTGGTAGTTGATCAACCCCCATTGCTCTAAAAATGCATGAACCCTGAACAAAAATAACATATTTTTTGAAACACGGGCACAACACAGCAAGAAAGGCTCCCTCAGAGAGAACCTACCTTATAAGAGCACAGACGTCTCCTGTAAGGTTGCGCCTGCAGGATGTAGAGCTGAGGTATTCCTGCGGGTTGAGTCGGTATGTGTCGATCATGAAGTTACGATATGCCAGGAAGCTGCAGTGAAGGACAGACAGTTAAACATTGGAGAACTTATGATCATCTTAGCATAGAAAGATGGCTAAGAATGAGGGACACTCACATCTCCGGGGTTTTTGATTTGTTCTTGCCGTTGAAGAATTCAGGAAGAGCTCGTTTCTCTATCGAGTGAATACTGGAGAACATTTTCAAGTTTGTTTAGGATTAGAATCAAATTAAAATGAATGTAAATAAAAGGTAGAGTTAAATGTCAGTGTGGGTAAAATGTTCACCTGTTATAATTGAACCAGGATGTGTAGCTTGGTATTATAATGTGATGAGTTTGCTCGGTGATATTTTCCTCTCCCTCTAATAAGCGAGGAATTTCACTTCTTCCCTCATCTTCTTCCTAAACATACATCATTTAACATAAAAATCTGTTAATATAAACATATAATGTTCAGCAAAGTTGCAAGTTTAAATTTGAGATTATTTAAAAACGGAAATTCCTTGAAAATTCGGGACATTTCTCATTACAAAAAAAAGAAAAAAATTCAGTCCAAAATAATTATCCTGAAAATCTGCCTTTTTTCTTCTTTTTTTTTATATCAAACGACTTAAATTACCTCAATTTCAAAATATATAAAATGTGTGTTCGTCAATGGACAAGATTATCCTCAAACAAATACAGATTATTTAAAGAGTAGTTTGTCATCTATGATACTCTTTCCTTTGCTTAGACTTTTTAAAACAGAAATGTCGATGCTTTACTTAAATCAAACTAATCCCAGCCTTTTGGTCAAAGATTTTACTGAGAAAATTATAGAAGAACATTCAGAAAACAAAAAATGCCAAAATTATAGAATGTAAACTTTAGGTTCTCTTCCAATAACAAAAACAAAAATCCCAAGTATAGATAAAGATAAATAACATGATTAAAATATAATTTATTATGAAATGTTTTTTTTTAAAAATCTAGGTTGATACAAATTTCCTGTGATAAAATTTTATAACTACAGACTCAGCTTTTTAGTTTTTTTTCCCCCACTCATGAATCATTAGAACATTATGAATTTCTAAACATGTTGGGTACTGAGACCAAAAACCCCCGACAAAGCTGGCTTCCTTTTCAATGACATCTCAAAATGCTTTACAGCAGATATTGTTGCTTTTCTTTTTTTCCTTTAATGGTTTTACTTAAGTTAATGTTTTTCATGCTTACAAATTACTGTATAACACTTCCAAGATTAAATTGTTTTTTTCCCCCAGACTGTTTAAGAATATGGTGTTCGGTTCTCTTTTCTAGTGTTCTAATAATCACAAATTGTCAATAAGAAAAAAAATCAACATAAGAAAGAAAATATTTACCCTTCCTGGAAAATCTTCATCCTGATCATCTGAAAGGAAATTAAACATGAATAATTAATACAGACAATTACAAGTCAGAACTTCCAAACTGAACACAATGTTTTGGGCTCATCAAGAACATTTCCTGTAGTACTTTCTACCCTACCAAGATCAGCCATGATGCCTCCTTTCACTGGTGTATTCTCACTATCTTTCTTCAGGTTCACTACACAGATTAAAAAAAAAAATTAAAATCAAGGTTTTAGAAAAAATATATCTTTACAATTTAGATATTTAAGCTGGATACGGATGCTGTTTTAGTTGGTTTTACCATTCTTTGGGAGAATGACTTCCTCCATGTTTGGCACAGGTGTTGGGTCCTCCATATCTTTGGTCAGGTCCTCTTCTGGCTCCTCTTCCTGTTGGCCGCGCCTTCTTCTGCATTGGCGAAACATGTGAACATATACAATCAGAAGCTTGGTTTATGACTGCAAACCAAAAACATATGTTTGCCTGAACTATACGGTCAAGCTTTACCCTTTCTTTCCTTTTTTTCTGCCATCAGCAGACGGAGAGGGTGAACGTCTCCTCTTTTTGGATGGTGTGGACTTTGAGTCCTGTAATAATTTGACAAATGCATAACTTTTGAATGTTAAAGTAAGGTAAAGTCAAATATAAAATATTCTGACTCCTACTATAAAAAACAGATCATGTTAGTTTATTCGCAACAGTGTGTCATCACTTAAAACGCAGCTATAATGTCATTACTTTTGGTAAACAATATTTCTATTAAAATAGAAAAAATACAAACTATAAACAATCCCAATAGAACAACAGACCAACAAGTAAAAGTTCACACAAACCTGATCCTCTTTAAGGTGAATTCGCTGTCGAAGGATGAGCGGCACATTCCTCTCATTCACACAGTAGTCCTCCTCATTCATCCACTCGTTAAACACGTCTGTGTCAAGGACCCAACCTGCATTAACCTGGAGAGCACACACAAAATTAAAACAATGAAGGCAGATTACAATTATTTTGGGTGAATCCCATGTTCCTGAATCCTCCATGCCACAAGCTCTTCCTTTGAAAACATTCCACAGAAACATTAAGACTATCTTTCTAAAAGCTCGATCAGTTCTTACTAATTGTTATTAGATACAGTTTGTGCTTTTTCTAAGTAGTTGTCAACCATGCAATTAACATTACATTAATACTTAAAAATTAAGGCCAAATATACGCTTTGGTTATGTCTATAATAAATCAATTTTAGCATAATAGAGATTTTCCTACGCTGTTTCAAATATATTTGCATAAAATATGTATTTACTACTTGGTAATTAGTTTGAAAAAAAAAAAAAACGACTGTTAATAAATGTGTAAATATGCTAGAAATGAAGCCATGAGAACAAAACGTAAACATTCTTTGTCAAATCAGTATATGGTTTGTAAAATTGAGTGAATCGCACTATAAATTAGTGAATGACTGATTTCTGGCTAATTTTCATGTAAAGAAAAAAACATGTTTGTGTTAAATAACTTATAATTGTTGTGCTAAAATATTTCAAATTCCAGAATTTCTAAGCTTTGCCTTTATTTTTCATGAAATCAACTAGAAATAACAAAGATAGCAAACAAACTTAAACAATATACATTAAACATTAAAGAGGTTATTGCACCATTTAAACTATATTAGGTCAGAATTTGTTATTTAACTTTTGTTTCTAAGTTAAGTTACTTAAAAAGCAAGTAAAGCACCATAATAACACGGGGTCAAGGACTAAGAGAGAGGAGCAGGAAATTAAATGATCTAAAATATGCTCAAATATGCTTCGATTAAGTCTGATTTGTTTCTATTTTTTGGTTTGAACTATGTTTCAATTTCTATGTATCATGTTATGCTAACCCTCCATGGCCTTTCTAAGTGGGGCAGCTCTTCCACGTCTCCTTCCACATCACTTGAGGACAGCCAGCTGTCATAACTGTTAAGAAAAGAAAAGTAAAATACGGTTAGGTCCCTTGTTTTTTATTGTTTTTAAAAACAGATAATAATAGTAATAATGAATTTTATTTGTAATGCACTTTACACTTCAGAGAAATCTCAAAGTGCTACAGCGTATAAAATAAAAACAACATTGTAGAACATAACATAATCATAACATAACTTAATCAAACAAGTAATAAATTAAACAACAGGTGTACATACAGATCAAAAGACCTACTTGGTGTAACCTTTTTGCTTATGCAAATTTGATAAATAAGGTTTCACGCAGGCTTTTCCATTGAAGGATTTTGTCTCTCAAATTACCTGTCAGGGTGCATGCCCCAGTGGACCAAAACGTGTTTATCCTTTCGCATAACGGGACGCATCCACTCATCTGAGAATAAAAGTGAACACAAAATGTAGTGAGAACAGTTCATAAAAAGGCCATATAATGTCAATAAACAGATAAAAGGAGATCTACTGACCTTCCTCTGTAGAAGTAAGTGAGCCGTATACGTGATGACTGGCCATTATCCTGTCCTCGGTAATTGCACCCTGTAAAAGGCAAAGTTGCACATATCAAAGTTTCACACTGCTGATTTAACCCCACATGAAATATATTCTCTGTGATTAAGAAAATATATTATTTTGTAGCATTTTACCTTATGTTTGATGATAATACCAGCGAGTCTGCTGGACAGCTCCACATCAACAGTAGGGTCAATAAATACGAGAGGCAGGGTGATACAGTTGTTCTGTTGACACAATGGATCTCAAATTGTTAAAAAATAATCTTTTTTGTATACATTTTTTTTCTTATCTGGATATTCCATACCTGCATTAGAGCTTTTTCAATTGCACTAAACATCTCTACATTTCTCTCAGTTCTTGATGGATTCTGGAGGTCAAACCTTCTCCTACGTGAAGATATACAAGAAAATGACATCAAACATCCCTGTTTATGACAGAGGAATGATAGGGGCATAAGTGTAGGATGCTCGTTACCCACCAGCCCTGCTCAACCTTGAATTTGTAAGCAGTGCCGAGGATGTGGCAGAGTCCGCCACCTGGTTGCAAGTCCAGGAAGCAATGGGCCTACAGAGAATGGATCAGATTAGCTATTAAGAATATTGAAATATTTACCACTTTTTTACCTGAATCAACCAAAACAATGAATGAGCCAACCCTTGCCATCAAAGTCTTTAGAAAGTAATCAAACTGACCAAGTTTTTTCCTTAAATAGCTGAAAATACAGCAAAAACAAGAATAAACTGATAACCATCCTTTACAACGGTTAATATGATTTGTTTATAAACACAAAGATCGGTAAACATCGGTAATTGTAAATTAATAAAGGGGCAAATTGATCTATCTGCATAAAAACAGGTGAAATTTTACTTCTGGCAATTCATGTCTCTTATTCCAAATGCCCAGTAGAACAATAAAACCCAAGCTGAAAATAACTGAACAATGGTGAAAAGTAAACAAAAGTAGAGGGAAATACATTATTTTCTAAGATTGTTAGAGGTAGTTGGCTTGGGCACTCAGCATAAATACCATGTTCACATCGAGTTTAACATGGGTGTGCTTAAACAACAGATATTATTGCCTATTATTTCTAAATCTGGGTAATAATTCCTTTCTTAAGCACAATATACAGAGAAACTTACTGGTAGCTTTGTGAGTGCAGGGTCGGGAGCTTGTCTGCCAAAAGCATCCTCCTGAAACTGGAGAAGCTGCAAGGTGACTGCAGCCAGGACCTGACAAGATGGAGCATCTACCAACACATACTAACAGACAGAAACACCGATTTTAAGGGGAGAGAATGAAATAATCCATTAGAACTTCTCTATCAACTCGCAAAATGAAAATTTATTACACTTTCAAGCTTAGCAGAAGAAATTTAAAAACAAATACAAAATTACATTGACTTATTTCTTCCCACTGTTTCTGCAACTATTTATAAACACTGAAGCGTTACCCCTTTAATGGAAAACAGCAGCAGACCTGCGTATCCCGTTAAAGTTATTCATCTGAAGATATTTATTTACAGTGCATCTACGGGGTTACTACTTGCAGGGGGCGGCTAGCGGTTCCACCTAGCTACCTTTTTGTAGTGCTTCCCGATCCACTGCCGCACCACCTCCAGCTGGGCTAAAGTGTCTGGACACTCCCAGAACCGAGCTGAAGGACTGCTGTCTTTTTTGCGATGCGCCAATGCTTGGCTTATCCCCGGAAAGCCGAGGTTTGTTCCTCCGGACATTGCGAACAGGATTATTTTTCAAACACGGAAAAAAACCGAAACTGGCTAGCGCGGTCGCTAGCGGTTTGCGTTCTCGTTATCTATCGCGAGATTGTAGCTGTTTCGTCATAAAATGTATTTTTAATGTTATTTTTTTCTGTGTCAAGGGTTAGTTTTTCACAGATGTAATTATTATTTTTGCTGTTTATTTATGTGAACTATTGTGCAATTTTTCCTTCAAAACTTTTTGGGAGAACAAAGAAAAAGATTGTTGTCAGATTTTGAACGGACTTTATTTTGAAATGCAGCCAACAAGGAAGTAAGTTCCCGTTTGAAGAAAACAAGTGATATGACAGCCTGGTAAGTATACAGTACTTGGTTGTATGATACGAATCTTGTAGCTTTATTATCAAAAGCATTCTTATATGTGCGTTATAATTAGCAAATACAGATATAAAACGCGAAAAGAAAAACATCCACAAACGATTGATATACAGTCAATGTAATAATTAATAAATGATGTCCTGCAGTGACCTTTTCTGTCAGCATCTGATTCACAGGTTTTTTGTTGTTGTTTTTTTTTTTATTTTTGCTTTATTTTTCAAATAGCAGTTCCTGAGATGTCATGGGTGTACAGGGGTTGACTACATATGTGGAGTCGAAAAGAAACTTCCTTAAAGATGTCAGGTTCAGGGATAGTCGGCTGGTTATTGACGGCTGCAGTTTATTTTTCCGCCTCTACTTTAACCACCACTTGGATCAGCAGCATGGCGGGGACTACGATGCGTTTGCTTGCCTTCTCAATCAGTTTCTCTCCGCTTTGGAAGCCTGTAACATCCAGCCATATGTGGTGCTGGATGGAGGTAAGGATATATTAGAAGTGCTTGTATTTTCAGGAAACGACCTTCATTCCCCCCTATGTTTATTATATTAATAAATCAATTATACAACAGCAATAATAATCAATACAACATTAGGTTGTGTTATTTTCAACATTTCAATGTAAAAAAAACGAAGTAAATTGCATATACCCAATTGTATTTAAGCATAAAAAATAGATATTTTTTTTTACCAATATTTGAGCTTTTTTTCTTTTTATTTAACCATGTAGAACATATTGGAATAAATAACACGCAATGTTAAAACAAAAAAACTAAAAATTATTTTCAACTGAGGCCTGTAATCATTTCTGTATACAGTATATGTAGCATTGATTTAAAGTTTTTATCATTTTTATTTGGACTATTTGGTTTTATTTACCAAAAAACACAACAATTACTTTGACAGTATATGTTAATATTTACTAATCATCAAACTGTATTTATTTAGCACTTGATTTTGATACACAGACTTCTGCAATACCATAGATATAACACTCTGTTCTCCATACAACATTAGAAAATCCCTGTTTGATTCTCTGACAAGATATGAAAACATTTTTAAAGGAATAGGAATGGTAACAAGTCAAGAAAAAAAGTATCCTTGGACCATGATTATCCATAGCATGTATAGCATGTTTGCACTGATGCGTGTGTTAAGTTTTTATCAATCATTTAACTGTGCTTTACGCCCATAAATGTTGGTCCTATCTTTCCAAAGGATCAAAAGTCATGTTGCCATCCTTTATGAGGAAAAATCCATTCTCCTCACAATCATCAATAAGAGCTATAATTATTCAGTCTCATTACAATTGTTCGTTCGTTTGCTCATTGTCTGAGCGTTATGATGTCTCATATTTGGATAGACTGACTCATAAGAAGACTGGTACCTCTCCAAATGTTATCCACCTCTGTGTAGTCTTAATTTAGAAGTTTGCACTTCCTGCCTCATAATGTTTCAGATTGATGGACAACAGTTGTTAAAAATTCTCATTGCTGAAGTAATTTCTTCTTGGCACTTGTATGAAAATAAGCACTACCCCTGACAACTGCTGTCTCTGCTAATTCCACAAGTGTCATGATTAGTCAAACCCTAGACTTGAGGGTGCACTTTCTTTTTGTCATGACTATATGATAAAGAGGTTCGTTGCACCAACAAGCATTTAATTATTTTATTTTATCATATTAAGGGATGGACCCAAGTGACAAGAAGTTTGCTACTCTCCGTCAGCGTCTGCAGTCCAAAATAAAAGAGGCGGACAGCATCTCTCATGGCCGCGGTGGCTCTGTCCTCCCAATCCTTGTAGGAAAAGTCTTCATTCAGGTCCTGACTCAGAGAGGAATCCCTCTGATACAGTGTTCGGCAGAGGCAGACTGGGACATTGCCTGTTTGGCACGGCAATGGAACTGCCCCGTGCTGACAAACGACAGCGACTTTTACATCTTCGACCTCCCAGGTGTGGGTAGACAAAAATTGTCCTCCATAATTAAAGATCCAAATAAGCCTATTTATTGACTCTCAAGGAGTTTGTTAACATGCTTTATTTTGTCCCTTTGTTTTCCTTTTATGTCTCAGCTGGTTATTTGCCACTGCATTTTTTTCAGTGGACCAATCTTAATGGAAAAGCCTCCCAACGCTACATCCCATGTCGATGTTACACCACTAACAATCTGTGTCAATGGTTTGGGGGCCTGAATCGTGAGTTGCTGCCTTTATGTGCGGTCCTAATAGGCAATGACTATGGTACTCCAAAAGAGGCTGATACCCTACTTGCTCTTATAGATGTGAATGCGTTACAAAGAGGTGGTGGAAGAGGTCGAGGCAGAGCGCCCTCTTCTCGTATCGAGGGGCTCCTCAATTGGCTCTCCTCATTTCCAAATGTGAGGGAGGCGTTGGATGAGGTTAGCAGGCTGATGGATGGAGCAGGCCAGAGAGGGCAGAAGGGTGAGCTCAGCTCCCAGCTATGGGCTGCCATGCAGGAGTACAACATCAAGGCCCAAAGCTCTCTTGCTACCTGGTTCTCTCAGGGTAAATTAGCCCCAAGAGGGAAGACGTCAGGTCTGGCTCAATTGCCAGAGTCTTTGTCTTTGGCTGCAGCACAAGGACAGCTGTCTCCTTTAGCTCTGGATGCCTTTGTCATGCAGAGGGTCCTTCTTATCCCGCAGGTGGAGAATAGTAAACTAGCTAGCAGCCACTGTTGCTCTAGAGCAATACGACAGGCTGTGTATGGGATTTTACTACACAAAGCTCAAAACACGGCGAGTCAGGAGCAAGGCACCGGTACACAACTTGCAAGGGAGGTACAAGTCCGAATGCAGGGAATGAGAGGTGGAAGAGGACAAGGACGAACAGGGGGTGGAGGCAGGGGTCAGCAGGGGATGAATCAAGCAGCGAGCTTGGAACATACAGCTAGAGTGCAACCACATGGCTTTAGTTCTTCAATCGTCGTTGAAGAGTATGACCGTTTGGACCTAAACATAAAGAAAAATCAAGTGGAGGCAATTATCCCCGGGAACCATATACATCTGGATGGGCTCAGCCAGGTAAACACATTTTCTCCATTCCATAGTATTGCAAAATGCATTTCTACAAGTTGGTGTGTAACATGGTTGGAAAGAATTGCTTTTGTTTTTTGTTTTTTTTTACTTTTTTTCCCCACATAAGACATGCATTTGTACTTGTGATTTAGATACATCTCCCATTAAAACACCTTAGTTAATCAGATATTTAGGACCTGAGTTTATAGGGAGTTAATTCAGTTGGAACACATCTAAACCTCAGAGGTTAACAGAACTGGGGTTTGTCTTCCCTCTTATATGAACCAAATGTAAAGATGAGTCTTAAATGGTGATTTGAATTCTTCTGTTATTTATATACACTGCATGCTTCGAAATGCAAACTCTTCCATGTTGTTGCATCTAATGCAAAAGCTTTATATTTCAAGCTAGAGCTTGAAGCCTTTCAACAAACCTGGTTAACCGTAGTGCTCTTCCTTGTTTATTCCAGGCCTCCGCTGCAGAACGACTTGGTGTCCTTTTAGGGGTCTTAGGGGTGAAGCAGTCAGCCCTGGGTCCAGTTCCTCCTCATCTGCAGCTTGCTGTTGCAGTGAGCGGATTTTGGTTGCGTGAGGCCATACCGACTCCTTCACAGCTCCTGCTGCAGGCTTTGGTGCTAGGCATGATTTATGGAGAGCTGGCGTTCAACATTCAGCTTGGAGCATCCCACAGAAGACCTGTTGGTTCGTTGATTTGAATATATTTTGTCCATCAGGTACGACGTTTACTTCTAACGGTTTAACATTGCAGCCCCACAGTTTAACTGGGCTGCAGAGCAAGGGATTCTGTCAGCGCTAGATGGCCAACGGGTCAGACCAGATGAGAGAAGGGGAGTAGACCTCCGGGCGGCTCACTGCTACAGCCAATGGCAGTCCTGCCTCTGGAGTGCACTGTGTCTGAATCAGCTGCTTCTGATGCCACTTCCTGAGCCTAATCTATCATGGTAGGAGCATTAACTGTAGAATCCCACTCAGAATACATTACCAGGATGGAAAAAAAAAGAAAATCTCTCTTGAATCCCATAGGTTGTACAGTGGTACCCTGGTACATGGTCTCCTCAGGTGCCTGAAAGGAGGCTGGTCTGTGGAGTCCCTGCTGCCTGTTGGATCTTTATCTGAGCAACTTTGCTTCTGTCTGCTGGATGCTGTGAAGGACTGCAGCTTCAAAGCAAACCCCTCTTGCTTGGGATCAGGAAAGAAGAAGAGAGGAAGAGGTCGAGGAAGAAGAGGAAGGGGTGGAAGAGGAAAATCTCAGGGTGGAGGGAGAGTTTCAGATGAGATTAACAACAGGTTTGCTCTTCTTATGAGTGAGGAGGAGTATGATGATGACTGATTGAAAGGCAAAGATAGTAAGAGCTTTAAAATGCTTGCAAATATCAAATGTATTGATTGTGCTGAAAGTGCTCTAAGGTGATTCTTTTTAGGATCACATTTTTAATCTTTACTGGCATGCTTTGCACTATTTTAACCTCATTAAATGACATTTGGTCTGAAACTGTCATCTAAACCTTTGGTTTAAAACATTAGAGTTTAGATTTTTTTTAATTACTTCCATTATTTTATAATCTTTTAAAGACAGGAAGTTTAAGTTTTTTGTTCTGAAGACTATAACGAGAGAAAGACGTTTGCTTTGTGTTATTTTGATACAGCAGTTTTTAATCCTACAAAAAAAAAAAAGAGTTATTACATTTTTTCGTTATTAATTCATCAAATCCATTTTATTTTTTTCTGTTTAATCGGAGCACAACTGTTGTTTATGTATAGGTGGTCAAATCCAGTATATCATAGAATAGTCAGTGTCTTGTATTAAAAAGAAATTGGAATCATAATTTCCAGGGAAATTGCCAAGCAGTTTTGAAACTGATGGGCTCTTGGATTGTTTCTGTAAGATAACTATTTAACATAGTTTACCTAAAAAGTTATTGTTTTTGTTTTGTAGCCCGTAAAATGTTAGCATAAAGGCTGTGTGGTGGCTGCTAAAGAGAACTGCTTTGGATCAATTTGCTCCTTTTCCATTTCACATCCATGTTCATTATTTTATTTCTGTTGGTGTGTAGATGAGTCATGAAGATACTAAACTGAATTCAAGTTATTTTACACCCCCGTTTCAATTCTTTTTATTCTTACTGATCTGTTTTCAGGCAGCTATTAGAAAATGATTACCTCTGATCAAATAAAAGTATGAGTGACCTCCTGCCTTCTGGTCCCAGCAGAATTCATGTATCATTGGCATAAAATGCACCGTGCAAGAAGGAATCTTACTTTTTATACTTTTATGGGATCAAAGCTGCAAAATTAAAAAGAATGGAAAAAGGGCAGAATTATTGTGACCAATGTAATGTGTAATTTCTTACATGTTTTGCAACATTATTGCCTTAAAACAAACTAATTTGCCATTTCTATTTTTATATAATGTTTTTTTTTTTTTTTTTTTACAAAAATCAGCACATGAAAATACATTCCTATTGTTTTTATTACCAGTTTTATACTTGTAACAACACAAAGTCGAAAATAAAATGTTTACACGTTCTTCAAAGACAAGGTACATGACGTTATTTACAAAGAGTCAAGTTAGCAATAAAGCTAACGCATTAAATGGGATTGCTATCCTGAGACGGGGATGAAGTGGAGGTAGATGGTGAGGAAGAGGAAGCAGCGGACGGCTGAGAGTCTATCAGGTCCATATCCTCGTCTTCGTTCACTCCACACGTATCGACCACGCAGATCAGGCAGCTGGTGACGGGAAACGCTCGCACTTTGCTGCACGTCACCCACCTGAGAACGGACACAAACCATTATAGATGGAACTCATTTACTTTTCTTTTATATAATAAACATTTATCACAGTGATGTTCTGAAATCCTCCTGGAAATTAAGCTATTATACAGACCTGTCCGTTTCAGTGTGGTACTCCATCACGTGCCCGAGCCGCCCCACCCCCTGAAAGCCAGCCAGCACATAGATGACATCACCAACAGCTGCACACTTCACTGTCACGCCCCTCCACGGCATTGGTGATGCGGTTCGCCACTCGTTACTGGCAATGTCATAGTATTCCACAGAGTCCAGTCCACCTTCGAGAACAGAAAACATCCTTGTAAAAAAGCCGCCATGCTGTACAGTTGACTTATTCCTAATCACTGCAGTATCTGTGGATACCTAAAGGCCCCTGGCCTCCAACAGCATAGATCCTGTTGTTAACCACCACCAGGCCATGGTTCTTCCTGGCCTCTTTCATCCCACACAGCTCTCTCCATCTGAAAGGTATAATTGGAGTCTAAGGCGAAAGAAATACCAGCTGGAAAGCGGCTACTGATCTGAGAAAGCCATTTTAATATCTATTGGATGATTAAACATTCTAGTTTACTCTCTATAAAAATACGGATTCCTGTTTCTTGGATTCTAATATCTGGTGTAACACATCAGATTATAAAGACTTATACGTAATAAATGTGTCCTTCTGTTCTTGCAGCCCTGGTTTGGGAGTTATAGCTGCACGTTTTGGACGCATCATCAGGTTTGACGGCTATTCTATACAAATGCTGCAGTAGGAGCTACTTTTGAGGATTTCTAAACAGATTTCTATTAAAGCATGAAGCATGTTTTTGCCAAAATGTTGTTGTTCTTTGTTCCTAATTTAAAAAAAAGAACTAAATGTCCTGTTATTAAGTATCATTAAGTCTTTTAGAAGGATTGAGGTACAATTTGCTATAGGACACTCTTTTAAACAGATGTAATCTCCTCTGACCAACTGCTCTTTACGTTAAATAGAAATACATATCAGAGGCAACAAATACAAACACATATGACATCTTCATGTTTATATCAGTTAACTTTAGAGACGCATTAGGTGAGAAAGGATTAACTGGTCGTGAGCCACAATTGGAAAATATTAGTCCAAACAGTCAAAACTTCTGTTTTTATAAGGAGCCCTTAGGAAGCAGCAAGGCTGCACTTAGCTTTCCCACTATAATCGCAGTCATGAAACATTTTTCTTTCCTCTCATCCTATTTTAAGACATATCAAACTCACTGTTGTGTGGTGGGGTCGTACACCTCGCAGTTGTTGAGGATCCTCCCAGAGACATTATTGCCCACTGTTCCACCACAAACGTAAATGAGTCCGTTGGCCTCCACGGAGCCATGGCTGCAGCGCGCCAGTAGCATGCTGGTTTTCACCTGCCATGACTCTGTCCTCGTGTCGTAACATTCAAAAAGGTCCAAAGCTGAACTTCCTAAAGAAACATATGGACAGTTATGGAATTCAGTGGAGTCACGCAGAACCCATACTAAACCCTAAATCAAAACACTAAGGACCTGAGAAACCTCAGAAGGTTTAAAACACGTGCATTCAGTTTGTAGGTGCAGAGTGGATCTATAAAGAAGGTGCTAAGTGATTTGCGCTTACAATTCAGCACACAACATGTACAAACCTTATTCTGTACATGTGTCATCATCAATATGCAGATCATATTCATATAACCAAACTGTGCGTATTTATGGGTTTGCTTCTTTTTTACTTCTGAAGCTCCAAACTAACACAAATATGTCATTGTGGCCAGAAAGGAAGCATTGGTACAATGAAAAACATTGGTGGAGAGAATCTATGCAGAGGTAAACATAGATAGAAGATTAAAAAAAAACAACAGTAGAACGATATTGATAAAGGAAATATATCTACACAGGTTTACAGAGAGGTATGCCATTGAAAGGCAGAAAGTCTTTAAACAATTGAAGTTAAATGAACTTTGATAAAGGGGCATTTTTTTAAAAAACAAAAGAGGATATTAAAAGCCTGTAATCTGCTCTCATAGATCATTAAAATGCATATGGAGAGTAGTTTATGTGCATGTTTATTCATACTGACCAACTTCTGAACCCCCTGATGTATAGATCCTGCCCTGAGAGGCGCAAGCAGCCAGGCTGTCACGAGGAGTGGGTGGACCCAGCTTTGAATACCAGCTGTCTTTGAGAACATTGTAACAGTCCATGCGCTTGATCGGGAAGAGCTGCGAGCCTCCCAGGATGTACACCACATTGTCCCAGAAGACAGTGGTGGCATCGCGGCGCTTCTCGAAAGGGCAGCGAATGTCTGTCCAGGTGGAGTCCTGCATTGGAAAAATAACATTTCACAACATGATTTGAAAAGACGTTTTTTTTAAAATACGATGAGCTGCTCTGAACGGTGAAATAAGAAAATTCTTCCACACAAACCTACAGTTGTTGAATAAGTGTACGTATCACAAGAACCTGCACTCCTGCTATGATGCGTCTACATATTGTGTAAGCTTATACCTTGGGGTTGAAGTAGCGGCAGGATTGAGGCTGTGAGCCTCCGAACAAAGCGATGCGATAGTCGTGCTTCTTGCGTCGTGGCCGGCTGCTCTCGCCAAGGTCCTCTCTGTCCTCCAGAGACAGCAGATGGTAACGCATTCCACCTTGGGGGTAAGAAACAGCTTTTGTTTCGAATACTGATCGCAACAGAAGTTCTTCTAAAATAGTTTTACATCTGAAGTATTTCGATGCAGAAGTTGGGAGTTGTACAATTGAAAAGTACAGAAGAATATTTACATGGACCCAATAAATATGTGGATAAATGTCCCTGAAAGCTGCAGGGTTTTCTGAGTTTGAAATGACATATATCGCTTCAAAAAATGAGCTTCGTTTTTAGTAATACCCTCTGGAAGGTTCCTTTCATTTGAAGGGCAAACAAATTCAATTTGTGAAACATTGTTGTAAAACAATCATGTTTTTACAACAAACCAATTGTTTGCAGTTGGTGTTATCACACAGAGGGAGCTGGTCGTTAGTTATAAGTTCGCATCTAAGAACAATGAGTGGATTTGTTTACAAAAATTCAGATTTTCCAAAAAAATAAATGTTCATACACAAAAAAATGTGATTAATCAATGAACGGCGCAGATCTACTTATTGCATAATTCTGGGTGGATATCTGATCATTCTACAGATGAAATCATACTGGCCCACCTTTAAGCATCCATCATACCAATAAGTCTTACACTTTTTTTTTTTTACTAAGCTTAAAAGCCAGGTTTGTGATGAGAAAGTACCCAATTTAAAGGAATACTAATGAGAGCGGTTAAATATTCAGCCAGAATTATGTATAATGAGGTGTAACTTGCAAAACATTTTGATAAACAGTAGGCATAGTTTCTATCCATCTTCTACCGCTTCATCTTTCAGGGTCGCGGTTGGGCCAGTGCCTATCTCTGGCAGACTCTGGGCGTAAGGCGGGGTACACCCAGGACAAGACGCCAGTCTGTCACAGGCTTTTTATACATTTGAGCCTATATGCATCATTTTAACACGTGGTTTAGATAACAGCAACCCTGAATGATCATCTTAGAAAAAAAGGACAGATTAAATGAATAAATTCTGCAAATTAATAAAATGTTTTTCCATATAATGCTGAGTGAAAGTCTCACTCACTGATGACCATCTTGAGGCACTGTGGGTTGTCCTGGATGAGCGGCTCTGCCTGAACAGTCTTTGATAAGAACGTTTTGGAGACCAGAGGGAAGCGAACACACCCCAGCACCTCCACCATGTACTGCTTTCTGTTGCAAACATCGTATTTCAGCCAGCGCACTGCTGCGTCATAAATCTAAACACAAAGAATCAGAAAAAAAACAAAGTTACAGGGGTTCATTTTTTTTTTAAATTAATATCTATCACAATTTTTTTAAGTGTATCATGATTAAAACCCTCATTTTTTTAAACCTAAGGTCTAAACATGTCAGATTAAACCCGAAGTATTGATGAATAAGTTAAGGACTAATAAAATAAGTGTCTACCTGAGCCTCAGCACGAACAGTGAGTTTGTCTTGGTGCAGCAAATAGGTGAGCTGTGTAACATCCAGGTGCAAGAACTCGTCCAGTTTGTAAACCTCTGTAAAATGAAGCTGAAAAAAGTCTTCAGCTGCAGCCTTTAGCTCGGGACAGTCCATACAGTCTGCTAATGCTGAGATACCTTTAGAGGAAAGTAAAGAAAATATACTAAAGTCTCTGTGATTTTGTCATAACTAAATCTGCATTTAAACCATTTACCCAGGCAGTTTGTGGGGTCAATCTGGCCTTTCAGGAACTCCACGCACATCTTCTTCACAGGCTCTATCTGGTACTGGTTAGCAGCATCCAGCAATGACTGAACATTGCTGCTGTTCACAGAGATTCTGCGACACAAAGACAAAATACACAGAGATGTTGCAGAAAAAAAACTGAATTTTCTTTAATGAAACTACAAACTACATATTCATGAGAAAGCATAACAGACATTTTATGGGAGAATCTTACCGTGCTGTGTAAATGAATTCAATCAACAGCTCAATAATCTCAGGCTCCGCACTCCTCAGCTCCACCTCATGAGACATTGATTCCATCATTCGGGCTGGACATAAGGAAATGAATCAATAAATAATGTAAAGGAAAAATCAAAGTTAACCAAAAAAAAACAGAAGAAAATTAATTGAGCTTTAAAACTCTATAAAAAATTCCAATTACTTCAATATAATGTCTGTATGTACATTTTGTTTAGGTCTTTATAAGATGCACATATTTTTTAAGGCTCCTGATGGTCTTAAAACCCCTACCCAATAATCTATATTTGACAAAACTGAGCTGACAATAACATCTCTAGATAATAAAGTATGGATTCCCATTGCAAAACTTCAGAAAACAAATTTTAGGTGAGCATATAACAGAAAAAAGTGTTTTTTTTAAGTGACATCCTAAAGTAAAAGGATTCAAGCTTTTTCATGTCAACATTTTCTCAAGTTGGTGGAAACTTATAGTACATTACCTGTTTCTAAAAGATTTCAGTATTATTGCAAAAGCACTTTACTTGGAAGCAGACCAGAATAATAGATACACAATGAACCTAATATCTTGCACAATGAAATCATCAAAGTGGAGATGGAGGGTAGCTCTTAGGGTAGGTTTTTAAATCATGATTAAATAGTGATGTACAACAAAATGGCCCAACAAAAGAAAACAAAAACTGCCAATGACATTTTGATCTATAGACGACAGCCTAAATCTAAGGAGACTGATTTTAGATTTTTTCTTTATCCATCTACGACAAAATGAGTATTTTGTGTTTGTGTGTGGTTTTTACTGGTAAACATGAGGCTGAAGAAGTGGCTAGCAGCAGCGAGGACCACTCTGTGGGCAGGAAAGTGTTTCCCCTGAACCACCAGGGTGACATCACACAGTGTACCCTAGAGGTAAACACCGATCACAGCTGCATGTTATTATGTTTGAAAATTGACAGGCATAAAAACACACTTCTTTCATGCAAAGACACTTTATAAGACGGCTCTGCACCTGTTTTCTCAGAGTGTTCATGCCTGCCATGATGCTGGACAACTGCCTGTACTCTTCTTTGGAAGCACACTTCCTCTCATTTTTCTTCTTGGAGTTTGCTGCCTTCTCCGGAGAGGCCACCCCCGTCATGTCTGGGATATATTTACCCGACTGGTTTTCGTAAATTAATAGTAGGCTCAGCTACAGTTCCAGTAGTGTTTGGCTTTTGTTGTCGCTCAGCAATCGCTAGTAGTTTTGGTACTGACAAAAGACAATAACTTCCTTTAGATGTCTAAAATGAAAACACGATGGTTAAATTTTGGCCATTTCAATTGAGCAACCAAGATATAATAAATATTTTATCAGTTGGTGAAATATTAATTTAAGAGATTTTTCCTGCTCATCTAGCAGGCTATCGAAACGTTAGCTTTACGCCTCTTTCCTATGTCTTTTCTTCTCCTTATCTTCGCTGGAACGGAAGTTCCAGAGTTGGCACTCTGCTGCCCCCATCTGTTTAGATTTAGCAAGAACAATGAATAAACACCCAAGACAACATAAATTGTTAAATACACTCAACAAAAATATGAACGCAACACTTTTGTTTTTGCTCCCATTGTCCATGAGATGGACTCAAAGATCTAAAATTCATTCTATATAAACAACATTACAATTTCTTTCAAATGTTGTCCACAAATCGGTCTAAATGTTTGATAGTGAGCACTTCAGCTTTGCTGATAATCCATTCCATCTTCTTTTTCTTCTTTTTAGAATTTTATTAGCAGTTGGCAAAAAAACGTTTTGTGAGCATTACCGCCACCTACTGGTAAGGAGTGTGGACCACATGACAAATAAAAAAACACTATATCCTATAATACAACTATCAATTCCATCTACAGGTGTGCCACATCATCACTTTATACTGCCCACAATAAAAGACCACTCTGAAATGTGCTTTTTTTTTTTTTTTTACTTTATTGGGGGTCTGGGGACTGAGAACCAGTCAGTAGCTGGTGTGATCACCATTTGCCTCATGCAGTGCAAAATATCTTCTTCGCATAGAGTTTATCAGCTTGTCAATTGTAACCTGTGGAATGTTGGTCCACTCCATTTCAAAGGCTGTGCAAAGTTGCTGGATATTAGTGGGAACTGGTACACGCTGTCGTATACGCCGGTCAAGCACATCCCAAACAAGCTCAATGGGTGACATGTCCGGTGGGTATGCTGGCCATACAGGACCTGGGATATTTTCAGTTTCCAAGAATTGTGTACAGATTGTTGCAATAATGGGCCGTGCATTATCTTGGTGAAACATGAGGCGATGTTCATGGATGTATGGCACAACAATGGGCCTCAGGATCTCCTCCCGGTATCTCTGTGCATTCAAAATGCCATCAATAAAATGCACCCGTGTACTTCGTCCATAACTTATGCTGACAGAATTGTGGACAACACTTGAAAGAAATGGTGATATTGTTTATCTGGAATGAATTTTAGATCTTTGAGTCTATCTCATAGAAAATGGGAACAATAACAAAAGTGTTACATTTATATTTTTGTTGAATTTACAGTAAATTTGAAGGAATTAATAAGAGTATTAGAAATACACGTTTATTCATTAATAATTATTAAAAGTATTTTATTTAAAGAAATTTACATTAAATATGTAGTTGTGATAATTCATCAAAGTATGCCTACTGATAAACAGAAGCTCATGAAATGTGAACATAAATTACCTTCCGTTGTTATTAAACCTGATTTTTAAATTCAATCAGTTTGTTTTATTAAATAGATAATAGAAATGTGTCTGCTTTTCAATTTTTTTTTATATATCAGTTGTAAATTGCTTTGCTTTATCCATCCCTTCAACCACTAACTTATTGTATTTTGTTGTTGCTGCTGTTCTAAATTACCGAACTGCTGTCTAATGTAAATTAAACTATTTATTACCTGGACTAAAACCCTCAGTGTTTCAAGGCCTGGTTTAGTTGTATCTGATTTATAAAACATAGGTCATAGATGATATTTGATCTCTCTGAATATATATAGATGCCAACTCAAAGTAAAGATCTGAAATGTTTCAATTGTTCTTTTTGACTATACTACTTTTTTACACTTTTTCTCAAGGGTACCTATACATGAAGATTCGGATCCCAAGATGAAGTCTAACTCCCATCGCTTGCTTTCACAAATCAGTTGTTTAAAGGAATTCATAAAAAAAAATTACTTTTTCCCCCTCCGGAGCCTCATTTTATGGTGATAAAAGATATTTTGCCGAAACCTCAATTCGATTTAAATAGCCTCCATGTCTTGAAGTTTATTAAACTGTACAAATATAGTTAGATTGTTTTCATAGCATGCAAAAAGTCCATAAAATAGTTTGGAAGACCTTTATATTGTAATTCATATCCTTCGATGCATTTTTTTTTCTCTGCGTCATTTCTTTCGTTCACCTGTTGCTGCACCTGTCTCGCTTATCACACCTCCATAACAGGGAAGTTTTTTTTTTGTTCTTTTTTTTTTTATCAGGGGCCGCGTGACACTGACGTCACGTGGAATGTGAATAACAAAAAACTTGATGAAAAAATAGGTGACCTGAAAACAAGCTGACAGCGAAGCTGGTCAAAATGTTCCGTCTCCTCTGCTGTTGCTGCGACCCAAGCGACAACCTCAATGAGGTATGCTCCATATGCTCTTTGTACATTACTCCAAAGTTTCATGTCAATTCTCGCGATTAAAATCGGACAATCAGAGAACTGTCTGGATTTCAGTTGTGTCTTCAGATTGTATACTTTTTTCTTAAGAACTATATCTCTGTTATTCCAGAGGCTGTGTTCAATGAGGTGGGCATTCTGCAGAACCAGACATTTGTTGATATTTGGTAAAGATCATAAGCACCATCTCACGCTGGCATTTTGAGTTCACGTTTTAATCTCAGCGTATTACTGCAACAGGAGAGAAAGAATTGTTCTGGTCATTTGCACACCATCTGTCAAAGCTTTACACCATTGCTCTTTATTATGATTATTATTGGGACAGCATCTTTTATAACATGTTAAAAAGGTCGGAGCAGATAGAAACAGGGATTTTTAAAAGAAGAATAAAATACTGTAGCTATATGGAGTGAGATGGCCTTGAAGGATGTCGATTTCGTGTCTTTTGATTACTTTCTATGTTTGTATGACAAAACTGATCACCTATATCCTTTTTACCGAACAAGTGCACCAGTACTCCTTTGAAATGTTGCGATATAGTTGAGAGGTTGGAAGAGAAACACGCTCATAACCTTACTGATCCTCCAATGTACTTTGCAATAGGCAATAGGCTTTTCAACATATTACCTTCCTTCATGTTGATCTCAGGCATTTGTTGGTAAAAAGTTTAGTTTGTCACATTAGTTCTGAAGGCACTTTTCAACATTTTTTTTAAATGATTGTTAAAAAGACAAAAGCATAATTTACAGGCGTTGTTTACAAACAGTCTGACTGCATTCAGTTATGGATGATATTTTGTGTCATGTGCTAGAGATTTTACAGGGTGATAAGAAGTTCTGGTATGTTAATAATATCCTCCCATAAGAATTAAAGAATAAAATGTAAATTACATAACTTAAATTTGCTTTTAAGGATTGTCACTGTAATAATAACTACTGGTGATTTTATTACAACCCTTGTGTCTTGTCATGGCATTTGTTACCTAATAAATGAATACACTTTAAAAAAAGAATGAAGTTTTATTAAATGTTTACTGAAAGATTCTGCCAGGACAACAACAGACTAATGTAGCCTAAGACCTTTGACATATTTTTAGTGAAATTAATTAAATGAGATTGACACTGTGGATGTTAAAAAAATTTTAAAATTTCTGCTAAGCTAGGAAAGTTCAGTTTAGGCAACTGGACGTGTAGTTTTCTAGAAAAGTTTTCAGTTGCCTAAACTGAACTTTCCTAGCTTGACCATGACCTGGATGACTGGGAACCTTCACCAATATAAAATTTCTGCTGTTTCAGAGACAACCTCTGCTGCAGCCTGTGTCTTCATCTGCAATAAATGGAGCTGAATCAGCCAGACAGGCTTCCTCAGCTCACAATGGTAAACCACACACTATGTCTGTGTTTCATATCTATAATGAACTGTTTTAAGAATTCTAAAATCTTCTTTATCATTCCCTCTGTGTATTATATGTGATTTCCAGATAGACAGGTTGTGAAAAAGATTGGAAAGCTGATGATGAGACGGGTGCATGTGCCAGATTTGGATCTGAGGTTTAATGACATGGCAGAAACCTTCAATGAGCAGCAAAAGCACTATGAAGCCATGGTTGAACACATCAGAAAGCTGAAACAGATCATTGGCAGCACAAATGTCGATAACCTTGCTTTTGCTGAATGCATAGGAAAAATCAGAACAGAGCACGGTAAGCAGTAAACCTTTCTTCTAAAACAGCATAATATTGTGGCTCTTTTTTGTTGGTTAGTGTCATTTTGGTTCATCTCTCTGCCTTCAGAGGCCAGATACAGAGTGTTGTTGAAGATGAAGGGCTATGAGTTCTCACTCATGATGGATCCTGTAGGTCTAGAGGGAGAAATCGAGGAGGAACCTCTGCCTTTAAGTCTACAGTCAGCGCAGAGGGAAGTCGTTGGTATCTCTGATAGTGCCAAAGCCACCATCTCAAAGGGTACAGCACTTCTACAGCTTATCGATTGGCTGCTCCGGGGCCATAGCAAAATGGCCAAGCAAGTAAAAGGAGCAGCAGAAAGCTACCAAGAAGAAGGAAGGCTGAGTAACAACCTGGAGGAGAACATGAAGGAAGTCAGGAGGGCGAAGGAGTTATCGCAGATATACAGGCAGCAGGCTGGGGAAGTTTACAATGAGGCTGCACAGATTGCAGGGATTGGTTTATAACAGCTGCCGCTTTTAAATTGTTCATTTAAAAAAAACATTCTTCATATGCGTGTATCTGTATTGTATTCTTTTCTGCAAGATTTGAATTATAAGTTTAAGAAATGTTCTGTTTGAGGCCTTTTATGTCATTCTGCCTGCAAGATTCTGAAATGTTGTACTGAAACATTTTTTTTTTATACAGCATAAGTACAAACACAAATATAACCAGACATGTGGGTACGGATGAGGCTATAAGGGAGACTAAATGACAGCATAGATTATTACCAAAAAGAATGACCATTATTATGTAATTATGCAGATGGAAAAATAGGTTTGACTTAAAATCATATTTCAATTTTATAATACTTGAATATCTTATTAGCTTAGTGATACCGGCTGCTTATGTGAGTGTTAGAGTTATGCATTATGCACAATGTAACTTTCAATTGTGAAATGTTTCACAACTCTACATTAAACATTAACTAAAAGTTACACGTCATCAGAGGAATTTGCAATGCTAATTCAATAACTATCTTCATGGTTTACCTGATGTTCTTTATTCAGTAAATAAGACTGGGTCTAGGGCCCAAATAGAGATATAAAGGTATTACAAGGTAGTATATCTCTGGTTAAAAATGATTTCTTTTGTATTAACCGAGCAACTTTGTTTCTTGGATTAAAAAAGTGACAATTGTTTCAAAGCTTAAAATACCACTAGATCTGTTCTTTTTTATAGCAAACAGCACCCTACCAAGATCATTATCTACAGCGATGTTTACTTTTTTCATCCATTACTTTTTAGGGTTTTAAATGTAAATTATTTGTGATTTATGATAAATTCATGCAATTTAGATTTAATGGTATTTGAGAGTTTTTTTCTGTTATATATTTAAATTAGGGTAAGCATTTTATACATCTTATGTGCTTTGTACATATAACTTCTAAGCGTACAGCAGAAAAAAAAAATATTGTCAGATATAGACAAACTAAAACACACAGTGGAAAAACAAAATAAAAATACCGTAGATAAGTAATAGACAGAAAACAAATAATAACATGTAAAAGTGTACTGTTTTTGTGTTGATTATCTATTCCATATGTGTGCAAAATTAAGTCACGTATGACAAAACATAAATCTATCTCTTGATCCATTGCTTATACCCACGGTTCATCTTCCATGGTGAGGCTGGTGCCCATATCCCATAGTAGGCAAGAGGGGGAACCCTGCAAGGGTAGTATACAAAAGTATCAATCAGTTTTGTAGTTAGATTCTTTTTAGATTTCATATGGATTGTTGTATGTTTGTTGATCTAATTGTTGTATCACTTAATGAAATCTGGGCCCACGGATGTTTTGGACTACATATTTTTTGCGTAGCATTATACTTTCTTGTGCACATGTACATTGTATCAACTAACAGAAGGGGGCAGCAGAGAGCCACTTTGTTTTTCTGTTAGGCTTTGTCTCATTTTTTTTGACTTAACTGTTATAACCTGAAGTACATGGCCAGAAATAAATTTCCAAACGTTGCTAGCGCGTGCTTCCAGGAATATTTAGCTTGTAATACAAATATAAATATTTTCTGACTAAGACGGTCATTTGACAGGAGTTATTTGTGCGTGCGTGCTTTGTTTTTCGGAGAGAGCAGATTTGCAGCTTATCCATCGAAACCTTTTATGAGTATTAACTGATTAAAGATCATAGATTTTCCATTTTGTCAATACAAAAGCAAATCAACCCATAATCCTTGCAATGATGAAGTCTGGAAAATCCCTGGTGTTATAAGTGCCAGTCCTCTTTGTTTTGTGTAGCCTACTATAAATACGCACAGTCGTGGTTTTGCATTAGATCTGGTGAAGTCATCAAATGTGAGTTAATTAAATGTTGTCAATAAATTATCAGCGCAATCTAAAACTAAAATACATAAATATTAATAAAGACGTAATATAAGTAGATTTATTATAATTTATGTACAGCAAATTTACAGGTTGATATCGCAAAATTTTAAAATTACATCAATAATTATGTAACAACGCAAATAGGATACAGATTTTTCGATATTTTGTGAATTAGTATGTTGAATTAATATTATGCATTTTTGACAGAAGATGAGCAGAGAATGACATAGACAACCTAGCATGATTATGGAAATTATCACATTGAGGCTTCAAGTCTATTCTGATTGGACGGACCATATGTAGGCGTGGCTAAAATCAACTTCCTATTCTTTGATTGGATCCGGTATCTGTCACTCAATGGAGTTGGCTTCTTCTCCGTTGCTGGTTGTCTGACCGGGAGAAAGTAACGAAGATGGAAGGAGCTGGTGGTGTTGAATTATTAAGGAGATTGATGGACTAGCTAAGGTATAGCCTTTTATCGAAATTTTTGACACGGCTGAGGACATCAATACCAGAAACCCAACGGGTAGCATGCCAGTAAGTGTGAAGTAACTTTCGGAATTTATACTCGGTGCCGAATCGGAGCTAGCAGAGTTGCTAATGTGGATGCAGCAGCCGGGGTGACAGCTCGAAGTCATGCAGTAAGCCGTGACAGAGGGCGGCCGAGGATTAATTTACACTCCTTAGAAATTTAATATAAACAATAACTATGTGTACTTTTCCCGTATACATGTCGACAAATAGGCTGAAAAAAGGGTTGTTTTTTTTCAATACAGCTATCTGTTAGATGTTAATAACACACTAGATAGCAGTAAACTAAACCTAATAGCTAGCACTGTTAAACACGAACTAAAAGTAATGGGTGTGACTTAAAGTGGTTTTTCCTTTGCACATTTTCTGCCAAAAGAGTTTAAGTGTCTGTTTAAAGAGGTAGACTTTGTACTTGACTGATTAGCTACAGCTGTGTGTATGGGTGTGGACTTCATACATTCTTCAGGTGAATTTTCACCCTCCTTGGAAAGGAAGTAAAAGAATAGCATCCACAACAACCTGGGTTGTGGGTTAATGCATTGTTACCATGTTTCTAAAGCTGTCCTAGCTTTTCCCTAGTCTTGTCTGTTCAGGAATTTCCTGTATATGCAGGACGAATATTGATAATTCCATCTCACAGCCCTTGGTCAACATGATCCTGAAGCCAAACTTGGTGTCTTTCTCATAGTTGATATAATTTGCTACAACATGATGCATCAATAAACCGGTTTTGTCCATATGCAATTAAATCGGAATCAAATTCGAACCAAACAGATCAATTCAGTCTATAACAATAGAATGAGGTCACACGGTGACACTCAGATCCTCCTACATACATTATAGTTCCAGATTAATTGTTGTTCAATACAGTGAAATTAGTTTATCTTTGTCTGTTTAAGGAAAGGCAGCACATTTTTACTAAGAAGAAACCTCCATACGATTAAAGCTAGATTGAAAAATCTATTTGGTAAAGCAGATTTTGGGTTAATGGTACGATTAACACTAATTGCTTTATTTCTGCACAATTTACCATATAATCATTGGGCTCACTGCATGTAAAATTGAGCAACAATATTTAGTTAACGGCATAAATAATTAGAACTAAAAGGAGATGTGGGTAGCTTAGGGAAACTATCAAAAAATGAGATTTTTAAGACTAGTCTTCAAAAATAGACACTGTGTCGTCTTCAGACTAAAAATGAGACTAAAACTACTTTCAGATACTCCGACCTCCAGTAAACCTGCTGTGATAGTAAATTGTAATCTCTGATTCTAATAAAGAATAACATTAGTCAAGAAATGAGATATAAAATATATTACATAGATGTTTCTGCAAAAATACATAAAAAGGATAATTTTGTTTGCTTTATGTATAGGTTCATTGTTCTGTCATGTGTGTGCATCCTTGAGTTTGATGCTCAGTTTGCTGTAGGCTAAGGGAGGTGAGTGTACACTGTTAACTTGCTGAAAGAATGTGTGCATGAATGCATTTAAAGTGGCATCCTTGGCTGCGAGTGACTTGGCCTTCTTAATGGTTTTTGACAGCAAAGTCCTCAGGTTACAGAGTTGGAAGATAGTGCAGGCTTTTCTGTCATCTGGCCTCGCTAATATGCACAAATGCAAGAAGGTTAGGGAAATATTTTCTTAAGTAGAGCTGTTCTCCTTTTATTATTTCTTTTGTCCGAGTAATCTCATTACATTTTTGTTATTGTACATTTATTGTCAATGGTGCCGTTGGATGAATTGTGCAGCTGCATTTTTAGGCCTATGATTCAACAGACCCTTCTTAAAGAACATTTATATTTGGGTTCTAGTTTGCACATTTGGTGAGTTAACAAACTGTGACAAGCAAGCTGGAACCCACAGAGAGAAAAAAAAAACAAGTGGAGAAAAGCTTGAAGAACTGCTGCTGATGGTTGCCCCTGGCGCACTTGCCGCAGGAAGATGGAGAAATGAAGTGATGAAGATGCATCATTGGTTTAGAGGCAAAGTGGGAGAGAGTGTGGGTTGCAAAAGGAGGTTTCCTCTCTGTCAGATCTGTGTCCCCTCTACACTAAAACACCACACAGACACAAGCTGCAGACTGTCATGTTTGCTGCTGGCAGTTTTCTGTCATGCATTTGTGTTTACAGAGGAGAATAAAAACAGAAGCTATACCCTGACTCTCAGTGGTTCCTCTGAGCTTAAAGCTGCCTACTGTTTTGAAAGATCTTAAGGGGGGGAGCAAGGTGGGAGGCAGTGATGCAACAAGGTTGTCCTCAGGCCTTGATAGTCAGATAAACAACCTGGAATAAACAGAGGCAAAAGAGATGTGTTAGGGACTGTTTAGAAATGTCAAAACACAGCTCTTTAGTGTGTTAGTTGGGGATCTTAGCAGAGCAGGATTGGTGAGGTGAGCCTGAGACATGTATGAACAGTCGCACCTTGTCTTTCTACGTTCTGGGTCAAAACAACTTTACAAACACTGACGGAAGTTGCTGAGAATTCAGATTAGATCTAGTTTTAAGTCAGAAATTGATTTAATATTAGCCGTGTCCATTTGTCTGTTCAAAAATGCAAGTCATGAATACTTTATTTTTAAAGTTTCGGTCTATCAGAATCACACTAACCAGTAGATCAACGCAGCTGCAGCCTGTAGCACAGGAAAAGGCAGCTGGGGCAGCTTGGTGGCTCACGAAACCATCCGGTTTGTCATTGTCTCTTGTCTTTCCTCCCTCTTGCTCTCTTGTCTCTTTCTCCAAAACAAAAAAAAAAAGGAGGAACATGTGAGTGTAATAGGAAATGAGGTAATCAGTGGGAGGGGGTGTAAATGAGAGTAAATGTCCTTCTAAATCTTTCTCACTGCAGTCCCCTGACTGCTGGCTTTCAGAGACAGGTATGCTTTCTCTATACTGCACTGTCCTTCTGGATGTTTTCTGATGATTGTTTTTTTTGTTTTATATGCTCTGTGATTTTCCCTATGAGGTCAATGGTGGAGCATCTTGTTTCAGCCTGCAAGTCTGCTTGCCAAGGCATTCAATCGCAACAACAGGGATTAACGATGTAAACTTACAGGAGACTTGTGTCGAAAGAGGTCTTTAGATGGAGTTAGAAGTAAGCTCATTTAGACTGGGCAGCACACAGCGTCTGGTGGTGTATCAGAGCTTAAGTGTGTGGTGTAGGTGTAAGTTCAGAGGGAATGAGCTGTCGACTTCAGCAATCTCACAGGAACAGGTTTTGTAAACTGGCTACTGAGAAAACACACTTGCGACACACTCGCTTCTGCAATGCATGAAACATTCTCCATCACTTCATGGCTAGTAGCTGATTTCAGCAGAACTTTGCTTTTGCAAAATGTGTTGGAGAGTTATTTATTTTTTGTTTTTAGGGAGGTGTTTTCTTTGCAAATTCTTCTGGCTTCCTTGGTGTTTCTCAGAGGCTGGAGCACTGCCAGTGGCCCAGCACAGATCGAAACCAAATGAACTCTCCGATTTATTTACTCTAGTGTCTCTCTCCCATTGAGTCATCCATTTCTTGAGTTGTTCCACATACATGTTTTTCTTTGCAGGGAACGCCTGAATACTTTTGGTTCAATGGGGATAGACTTCTCTGGTAATGTCTATATTTTTATATTTACCATAGCTGTATGAAAAGGAAACAATGTAATATTCCTTTTATATGAATATCAGAATGGAAAAAAGTCCATTAGTTTGTATTTTGGTTAAAACCCTTCCTTATTATCGATGCACTGATTAGGTTGATGTGGATGTTGGTTTTCTTAAAGGTCTGACATGATGATTCTGAATTTGGCAGTTTATTCTCTTTTTTTTTTCTTTTCTTTAACTGAATCTGTTAATAAATGTGCTACTGGTTACTTAATGGGGGTGCTAGAATTAAGTACAATGAAGCTGAAAAAAAGTTGAGGACGGAGACGGGCCACCGGTTGTACTTTTTGTCCCCAGCTGCAAAAACTTTTCTGGGTGGTTGTGCTTTAGGTGC